>CP136058.1:135806294-135926294 GCA_032464435.1 Aegilops umbellulata | reverse complement strand
GTTCTTGAGCGAACCTTTATTTATGAATACTATTCCCTTTGTTGCGTGACATGTTTACAAAACCCGAGCTGAGATAATTGGTATCCTCGTGATCAACTCCTAGATCACTATACCAGTGATCCTCATTACTAGTTTCGTTTTCTTTACTCGTGTCCACTTTCTGATATCCAGTGATCACCACCACAAGTGTATGGCCAGGCGATAATGATACCATAACACGAGCGAGCCCAGAGAGTATCTCTATCGTGAGAGGAGCAAATCCCAGTCTTGAACCATCGATACTGTGGCATATGTTTTCGGTACACCTGTAAGTTACCTTTGTTCACATCTGGTTACAAAGTGACATTCGGTAAACCTAAAGTAACCATCCGGCTTGTTGGCATATGATATTCTCATGGTCTAAGGAACTAAGTAATCATGAACAAGTTATATGAAAAAATTGACAACACAACAACGATAATATCTCTCAATAATTCATAAGCTGATTCTATCCAACACCATTGTTCCGGTAACAATGTGTTCTCTGTTGATAGCATCCTTGTTACAATAACAGTTGTCATGACCAGGAAAACAAGATCATCATCAACACACAAACTAGTCTTAGAGGCATGACTAGGGATCATTTGATGTTTACATTTCCACACATGTATTTGGGTTTTCCTCTAAATGTCATATGCAAAGAAGCAATACAATTGTAACACATAAATAAAACTTTAATAATGAACATGGAAATATAATAATACAAATTTTATTGTCTCTAAGGCATACTTCCAACATGTTCATCCTCCATGCTAGGCCATTCATTCCTAAGCAACACAAAAATATACAATTTAGGCAACAACATATTCTCGTTAGCATTAGAAACATTACCAAGAAACAAATATACCTGATAATTTAATTGGTGTGCACAGCAACATATTCTCGTTAGCATTAGAAACATTACCAAGAAACAAATTTACCTGATAATTTAATTGGTGTGCACAAACTCTAGTAACTAGGTGTGCACAAACTCTAGTAATTGGTCCAATATGTGTAGTAGCAAGGGCTATGGTGTAACTTTGGTAGGAATGTCCTCATCAGTCTTGGGCAGTCGGCACCACCGTGACGTTCCTTCGCTCAGCTCACCGATGAAGGGAGCGAGGCGTGGCTGCTCGAGGTCCTCCGAGTGCCCGTCCCCATCGCTTCTTGCGCCGCCATCCAGACGACGCCTAGCGTGGGCCTCCTGCACGAGTACTCGGAGGCCGTCAGCCTCCTCCTCCAAAGGCCACTCCGGTAGAAACTCGCCGCCGAATACCACCTGTGTCGGCTGCTTCTCCCCCTGAGAGAATCGTCATGGCGCATTGGATTGGTGAGGAAAATAAGAGAGTGAGTGAGATGTGTGAGCGTGGATAAGGAATACTAAGGGGAAACGTTCGTGAGAAGACGGGTTACAGCGAACGGTCCTAAAAACGTGGCGTGGCGTCAACCATCACCAAGATCTGTGCTCTATATCCAACGGTCTGTGGGGCGTTTGTTGAACTGATGTTCCCAACAAACATTCGCGGGATGTCATTTCCCATAGAAAAATACATGATTGAAGTGTCATGTTCACTCGAATTAGCAAACCATATAAATTTGGAATAGAGAGTGTTTGATGTCAAAAAAAAAGAAATTGCACAATTATTTTGAATGGATGAATTTTTTTCTTCAAAACAGAGTGCAAAGCAATCCTTTGGAAAACTTTCCTATGGATTTCAATTATACGAATCAAATAGTCCATGCATGAAAAATTTGTAAGGATTTTAATCCTATGAAATTTCTCTGAATCAAAAGAGCCCTAAGTGGATTCCAACATATTTGTGAAACATATGTGGTACTCCCTCCATTCGAAAAAGCTTGTTCCTCAAATGGATGTATCTTTTTCAGACGAAGGGAGTACAAGATAAAAAATGAATAAATCAATTGACATAGGAAAAAAGTCTACTACAAGAATCCTTTGAATTAAGGAGGCCCTTATCCATGTCAAGGATAGTACGATTGCAGAGAACCAAGTCAACAACAATACCCGTTTAACAAAATTATACGGAAACACTAACGCCCACATGTGTGGGCGTTCCTCAACTCGCTCACACGCCTGAATTATCGTCCAGTGCCTTTTTCACGAATCTTGGCACGAAAAGGTTGATTTTCTGTGCCACATAGGACGGGGCTGGTGTGTGGGTGTTGGAGAGTTTGCCCACACGCCCGCACCACGCTGTTTGCCAGCTGCGCTGTGTGGGCGAACTAGTTTCTGCCCACACAGCCACCACCTAGGTCATGCGCGTGTGGGTGAATTGTTTTTTGCCCCACACGACACTCCTACGTTGTGGATGGCAACTGCAGTTACGCGAACGTGGCAACTCGGTTCACACACATGGCAACTGTGATTCTTTGCTACACGGCAACTGCAGTTACGCGAACGTGGCAACTCGGTACACACACATGGCAACTGTGATTCTTTGCTACACGGCAACTGCAGTTGCGCGTACATGGCAACCAGATAAACACACGTGGCTAGGGATGAAAACGGAGCGGAAACGGACGGAACTGAGTGCTATCATATTTGTTTTCACATTTTTTTGCAAAAGCAGAAACAAATACAGAAACCCCGAAAACGAATACGGAAACAAATACTACCGGAAACGGACACGGAGCGAATACAAAGCGGATACGGAAACAGAAATAGGCATTGATCGGAACTTAAACCCCCCTTGAATCATAGAGAAATACACACAAAAACAAACATATTTAATGAGTTGTTAACATGGCTACAAAATAATATCATTATGTTAGCAACTTACCGTAGTATTGTAGTAGTATCGGACAATTGCGTATAGGGTTAAGCTGAGTACATATATGGTAGTAGAAGTTGGGCCTCAGATCCATTCTACTAATTGTGTCATTGTGTTCTTTTTGGTGGTTGGGCTACAAAGCAGCTATAGGTCTATAATAAAAAACAGAAATTCCATATTCACGGAAACAGAAAGTTCCGTTTCCATGCATGTTTCACCGGAAAACACCATTCCGTTTTTGTTTCCGTTTCCGTATAAAAAAATCCATTTCCACTTTCATTTTGCAAATTTCCGTTTCCGTTTTCATATTTCCTCTCCGTTTCCATTTTTCCTCCGGAAAAAACGGAAAGTTTCCACTCCATTTTCATCTCTACACGTGGCAACTGTGATTAACAATACATGGCAACTATGGTTGGACCACACGTGGCAACTAGATAAACACACATGGCAACTACTGTTTTGACCATATGTGGCAAGTAGTTAATCACACACGGCAACTACGGTTTGATTACACGCGGCAACTACCATAAATTAGACATGGCAACTATAGTTAACCAAAACGGATAGAGTTGCCATGCTTTTACAACTACACTTGCCATCCCGGATAACTACATCTGCCAACCAGGATGGCAACTAAATGTCATCCTGCGGGGTACCTAACGTAGCTGCATCAGGACGTGTGGGCATTTTTACTTGGTGCCACACGCACGGGGTGGAGATGAGTAGTACTTGTTGAGCGTGTGGCATGAAGTAGCCACGCCCACACGTGTGGGCAATTCTAATGTCCGCCCACACACAACCTGGGTGGGCTGCCTCCTGCTCACACGGTGTGGGCGATGTCATATTGTATGCCACACGTGTGGCAGTTATCGGCGTCCCAATTATAATCCAACCAAAATGTGAAATAGGCCGAACATTTTTTTACAAATACTATAAGGATAGGCTCCTTGGAACAACCAACGACCAAACTCCAACGCAAAATCACTTCCCCTCCTCCCCTTCCCGAAGCGGCGGCCTCCTCGCCCCTCCGGCGACCCTTCTCCGACCTCTCTGGCGGGGAAGGCTCGGCGTTTCTTGGCTTCCCGGCGGAGAGATCCCGCCTCTCTTGTCCTCCGTCCGCAAGATCACGGTATTACGGCCTGGAAAGAACCCCAAGAAACAAACCGCGATCTCTGGAGGCCGGTCCCGAGCTACCGGCGGTTGATTCGCGGTCGATGCGATCGCTTGACGTGGCGGGGGCGGAGAGGTCGGATCAGCACAACCGCAAGAAGCCGCGCCGCGAGACGGAGATGCCCCTAGCCGGCTCCATCGTCGCCGGTAGCAGCGGTGATTGCGGAGGCATTGAGGAATCTGGTGGGTGCCTCAGCATGCGGGTGGAGGATATCGTGCAGCACCCCCTGCCTGGCTACGGGGCGCCGGTGGCGCTCAGCTTTAGCCCCGACGACCGGCGAGTGGCCTTCTTGTACAGCCCCGACGGAACGCTCCACCGCAAGGTGTTCACCTTCGACCCCGCCAAGGGCCGCCAGGAGCTGCTCTTCGCTCCCCCTGATGGCGGCGGGCTCGAGGAGGGCAATCTATCCGCCGAGGAGCGGCTACGCCGCGAGCGTTCCCGGGAGCGTGGCCTTGGGGTCACTCGGTACGAGTGGCGTGCCCGTCGCTCTGGCGGCCCCTCTTCTCGTGCGGGCATTGTCGTGCCTCTCCCCTCAGGGGTTCGTAATTTCCCTTCCAACCTTCTGCTATTTGTTCAGTGCATGAACGTGTTGCCTCATTGGATCTGATTGAATTTGGTAGCTTTACTTTGTGCATTGTATTACCACTTCAGGTCCGAGGTCAATAGTTCTTTCTCGCTAGGGGTCGATAGTTTGATTTGCCTTGTTATACATATGAATATATGATAAAACATTGATATGATGAATATATGATGCATGTTAGGAGATGAGAATCACAACCGACCCACCTGGCAGGAGAGGAAAACTCACTACCATATAGAAATTGTGCGAAGTTATCGTACATAGAGTAGTTTTTGCTGACATCTTGTTTGCATATGAGGGAAAATGCTGTATTGCCTTGTTCAATATTGTTAAAAACCTGCGTATGATGGGATTGGAATGGAACACAGAACAAGAAAAGGTGATGTGAGGTGTGGAGGAAGAATTTGGAGAGGAAGCAGAATAATTGGAGAGAATTCACTTTTATTTTCTCCAGTGATAATCTGTCACATCACATCAGTGCTTTGGCTGTATAGCCATTCCCTCACTCCATCTCACTTGCAAGTCTAAAATTAGCCAGTCCAGCGTGCAGTCTTTCCTGATATGCTACTTGCCGCTAATCACCCTGTTGTCTCATGCCATGTCTTCTGATGCCAATCCAGGCTTGACAGATATGTTTTTAACCAACTGTACAAAAAATGGATTGGATGTTATTAATCCTGCAGTTGCATCCATCAGAATTCATATGTCCCTTTTAGATCAATATTTAGGATGGAAAAATCCCTTCATAATAACACTGATGATTCATCACACTAACATGATAACACCACATGTTCAACATGTGTTTTGTACATTGTAGGTAGTATCTTTCATACCGGATAGTATGTAGCTGTTGCATGTAGCATATAAGAATACTTCAGTAGTGTATATACTACTCCCTCTGTCCCAAAATATGAGAACGTTTTTAACACTACACTAGTGTCAAAAACGTTCTTATATTATGGGACGGAGGGAGTACTTATTTGGTAATCTGTGTTAGAATCAGACTAGAAGGAGCTGAACACAGGAATGTTATTTTCTGAAGCTGTCTCTTGTATTGCTGCCCTGAAGGGCTATGTATAGTACGTACGCAAGTTGGTTGCTAAACCGACCATGCTGCTGTAGCAGCTGGCAGTACCAGGCAAAAGTCAGATTGACCCCCCCCCCCCTCCCCAACCACTACACACACACCCAAAAAATCCCTGTATGTTTCCTTGACAATTTGAATCCTTACACTAAGCTTATCGAAGCGAGCTTGCCCCTAATGCCTTTGGTAGGTTGTCTGCGAGCTAATCTTTGGAGCTGACAAAATAAGTAGGGATGCTCTAATTCTCGAAGCCATGTGTCGCCGAGGAGCTTGCGTACCACCTGTTCAGGAACAGGGGCGTTGCTGAGCACGTTATCAATGCCTCGGTAGCGCAGCGGTGTGTCGTCATGAGACACGTCTACCCGCTCGTTGTCATTGGGCGGCGATGACACGAACTCAGGTTGCGTGTACAACGTTGGGCTTGGTGTCGCCGGCAGCAATGCTGGAGACGGCTGTGGAGCAGGGATGGTGCAGGAACAGGGGAAGGTGCTCCCCCCTGCAGCTGTACTTTGTGCGGCAAGAGCAACTTGCTTGGTCTTTGTGATGATGAAGTCGCTGCAGAGATGATCTGAGTTGCTAGCCTCCCAATCCAGCCCGCCTCTTCATCAAAGATGGCATCGCAGGTTACTTCATCTGAGCTGGCTTGATGTACACCAGAGATCGAAAGGTGCAATGATGATGGACAGTGGGCTTTCTCCCGTGCCACCCCTCAAAAAACTGCAACTGTGACCGGCTCCCCCCAAAGGAAAATGAAACATTTCATTGCAAACCAAACTATCGACCCCTCACGTGAAAGAACTATTGACCTCAGGACTGGAAGTACTAATACAATGCACAAAGTTTAAAATATACTAAACACTATAGGGCTCACTTGCAATTTTTTCTCCGAGTTCACTTTGGAATATCTTAGAAATTGTATACGACCATACTCAAAATGATAAGGTAGCCATACCACATTGTAGTATATGAGATGCAGATGTAAGTACTCTGACGTGTAGAGTGAGTGTGTGTGTCTCCCCCCGGACGTGTAGGAGTATATATAGGAAAATGATTCTATACTCTTAGGAGTATGTGATCCCACTCATAGACAACATTTGTCTGCTCTGCAGTATTATTGTGAAATACGGCTCCTAATTATTGTGTAACCATTGTTTAATGATTCTGTCTTCTTACATGGGTACTCTGGTTCTTTAATTTTTTCAGTTTTTTTCCTTGTTAGCCATTTTACAATTCTAATTTTGTTTTACTAGGTAGCTGCTGTCTTATGATTCTAATAGTAATTTTATTTTTGGTCTAAAGAATTAAACTTGGCAACTATGCTGTTTCTTTGTCATTTATGGTTACTTTAGTGCATATATCTTGTATATACTTGTATTGATAGGGGGTTTGATGTTTCTGAAAATATTTCTACAACTTTGAAGATACTAGATTTCACAAGAGATGTATAACTAGCTTTTCCTTTTTCAATAGGTTTACTTTCAGGACCTGTCTGGCTCTGAACCAGTACTCAAGCTACAAAGTTCTTCCACATCACCAATTATTGACCCACATCTATCTCCAGATGGGACCATGATTGCATATGTCAGGGATGATGAACTGCAGTGCAAGACATATAACTTTGGTTTTGATGATGGCGAAACTAGGCAATTGACCTACGGGGCAAGAGAAAGTGGAAAGGTAGTTCCTTGCTTTTCTGTTGCAAATAGTATTTTAATAGGAGCATGTTTGCTGTTGCCGTGTGTTACCATGTCCAGTTTTGTTCAGCAGGCAGCAGAATGTTACTCCCTCCATTTTTATTTACTCTACATGTTAGCTTTGATGGAACTCAAACAATGTGAAGTTTGACCAAGTTTATAGAGAATAATATGAACATTTACAGTAACATATCTATATGATGTTAAAATATATTCAATGATGAATCTAATGGTATTGATTTGGTATTTTATAAGCTAGTATTGTGGTCAGATGTTCCGTGTCAGTCTCTTGTTAGTAAGACATTCTTAATCCAGTTTAACTTTTGGCCTGCCACAAAAATCGGCTAAATCCAGGGCCAAACAGCTCGCTTAGGTTTGGACTTAACTGGTAACTAGCAAACTTAATTCATGTTCTTAACCTGCTAAAGAGTGTTCACCCCCTTCCACCAATAAATTTATCATCATCAATCATTGATGAATGTAACTGTACACCATGCATGTTCTTTTGCTAACGGTATTATTACAACTGTATATACTGGGCAAGTGTTGAAAAACTCCAAATCTAACATTTGTATTTGTTCTCTCTTTTCAGGTCCATGGACTTGCTGAGTATATTGCTCAGGTACTAGAGGGTGATCCATTAGCATTAGTATGAAATTTGTTTTGGTGACTGCTATCTAATACTTTGCATTACTCAATTTAGGAAGAGATGGAAAGGAAGATGGGATTCTGGTGGTCTCCTGATAGTAAACACCTTGCATTTACTGAAGTAGATTCATCTGCCATTCCACTATACAGAATTATGCATCAGGGCAAAAGTTCTGTTGGTCTAGATGCTCAAGAAGATCATGCTTATCCCTTTGCTGGAGCAGCTAATGTTAAAGTGCGACTTGGAGTTGTTTCTTCCGGTGGAGGAGAGGTAACTTGGATGGTTCTCCTTTGCGGAGAACCAAATGGAGCACATGGTGATGAAGAATATCTAGCTAGGGTTAACTGGATGCATCATAATGCTCTTGCTGTTCAAGTTCTCAATAGAGCTCACACAAAACTTAAGCTACTTAAGTTTGATATTGCCACCGGTAAAAGGGAAGTCTTACTTGAAGAAGAGCATGATATATGGATAACATTACATGATTGTTTCACTCCTCTAGACAATGGAGTGAGTAGTAAACATCCAGGTGGGTTTATTTGGGCCAGTGAGAAGACAGGATTTAGACACTTGTATCTCCATGACAAGAATGGTGAGTGCTTAGGCCCTATCACGGAAGGTGACTGGTTGGTCGACCAAATTGCTGGTGTCAACGAGAGTTCTGGACTTATATATTTTACTGGAACACTGGATGGACCATTGGAGACAAATCTGTACTGCACCAACCTCTTTCCTGATTGGAGCCTTCCATTACAAGCCCCTAAGAGGTTGACTCATGGAACTGGACGGCATTCAGTAATTCTTGACCATCAGTTGCTAAGGTTTATTGATGTGTATGACTCAGTAAAATCACCACCTGTGATCCTGTTGTGTTCTTTGCTTGATGGAAGTGTAATAATGCCTCTGTATGAGCAGCCACTAACAGTTCAGCCACTTAAAAAGTTTCAGCAGCTGTCTCCAGAGATGGTCCAGTTTACAGGAAAGGATGGGACTTCATTTTATGGAACTCTCTATCTTCCCGATGAGAAGAAATATGGACCGCCTCCCTACAAAACACTTGTTAATGTTTATGGTGGTCCCAGTGTCCAGCTCGTTAGTGATTCATGGATTAGCACTGTTGACATGAGGGCTCAGTATCTGCGAAGTAAGGGAATATTAGTCTGGAAGGTAAACATCATTATTAGTAGTATTATTTCGTTCAACAAGGTTTTGTTTGGTAGCATTCTTTACAACAACAACAACAGAGCCTTTTGTCCCAAGCAATTTGCGTAGGCTAGATATGAAACCCAACATAAACCCATGACAACCCATAAAAGAAGTGATCAAGTACAAGCAAACAAAGTGAAGTAAGTTTTTAGGGAACCTGCTAGATTTGTTTTTAGAATGCCAACCTTTTCTAGCACATTTGTATATAAAAGTAAAATTATTGATGTTAGTGGTTGATCTTCAAACGGGGTGATGGCTTAAATCCGGAATCCTGTTATTATGCACCTGCTGTGTTTGTTGTGCTCCTAACAATTACAAACCATGGAATAATAAGCACATAATGTCATTACGTAATTGGATAGATGCATATAGCTTGCATCCCAGGTATGACCTATATCTATCACTGGTCTCATGACAATATATATTCTGGCAGATGGACAACCGGGGATCTGCACGGCGAGGTTTGCATTTTGAGGGACAGCTTAAGTACAACATTGGTCGTGTCGATGCTGAGGATCAACTAGCTGGTACTGAGTGGTTAATAAAGCAAGGCCTTGCGAAGCCTGGACATATTGGTCTGTATGGCTGGAGTTACGGTGGTTTTCTCTCGGCAATGTGCCTATCAAGGTTTTCCGACACATTCTGCTGCGCCGTGTCTGGTGCCCCAGTGACTGCATGGGACGGGTACGATACCTTTTACACGGAGAAGTACCTGGGTCTGCCCTCAGAGCATAGTGATGCTTACGAGTACGGATCAATCATGCACCATGTGAAGAATCTCAGGGGGAAGCTGCTCCTCATCCACGGGATGATTGACGAGAACGTGCATTTCAGGCACACGGCTAGGCTCATCAACAGTTTGATGGCGGAACGCAAGTCGTACGAGATCCTCCTCTTCCCTGATGAGAGGCACATGCCGCGCCAGCTAGACGACCGGATCTATATGGAGGAGAGGATCTGGGATTTTGTGGAGAGAAGCCTATGAGAGTGAGAGAAAATTCATCTGTAGAAATCTGCCGTTGCCCTGTGTAACTTTAAGGTGGATAGTTGGTATGATATCGTGGACTTCATTTCATTTCCCATCATCTGTATTTATCCGCAAGTGCAGGGACATGCATGATCCTTGTCTGCGATAACGACCGTAATGGTCAGCTGCTCTGGTTGCAGAGTGAATAATCCAATTTTTTCATGTGATGTTGGAACTTGGTGAGAATGTTATTTGGTCTTGCTACCTTTTGGTGTCTTTATTTCGGCTGTAGCCTTCTTTGCTACTGTGCGTTTCATTGGAACACAGCACTAGCGTGTGTTTCACTGCGGCGTCTCCTCCCTGGGCTATGCTGTTATGTCCCTGATCGGAGGGGTCAAGGGATTTGGGGAAGAACAGAGAGGCTAGGAGAAGAGATAGCTTAGCGGCAGGGGTAAGGGATTTGAGGAAGAATAGAGGGGAGCAGGTAGAAAGCAGAGGAGGACGAAGATCGTTCTCTTTTCTTCTTCCTTTTTGCAATTGCGTATTACTCCCTCTGTTCCGAAATAGTTGTCGTTGGGCAACTCCAGTACAAGTTCAGCCACGTTACGAAATTAACGCACTTTCCCATTTTACCCTCGCGCCGCTCGTCGCTGTCCACTCACTCTTGCTCTCGTCGCCCTCTCTCCCCTTCGCCTCTCTTTTGCCACCACCTCGACCACCTCGCCGGGCACCACCTCACCCACCTCGCCGGCCACCGACCACATCGGCCAGGAGGCCACCATCTCTCCCCGTCGCCGCCATCTTTCTTCCGCCTCCACTCACACCCGTCGTCCACTCGCACCCCACCCCACATCCAAGGTCAAGCTTTGATGCGCCTACTCTAGATCTGGCGACGGAGGCGTGAGATGGGGAGGAGGCCATCGCGGTGGTGTGCCTGGACCACGTCCTCAAGCACGCCGGTGGCGCTAATGAGGAGGCCGAGCGCATCCGCCGCTGCCACAACGCCGACGGCGCCATGGAGTACTGGCTCGAGCCGGACGAGCTCGCGGCCCTGCGCCGGGAGGTCGGCGCCGACCCGTACTGGGTGCCGCCAGGGTGGAAGCGCGGAGACCCCGTGTCCGCCGACGGCTACGCGCTCAAGGCAAAGATGCAGGTGGAGGAGCTCAGCAAGGAGCTCGCCGGAGTAAAAAGGTCTCCTTTTCCCCTTCTCCCGTCATCTTCTCTTGCTCCGCTTGCTTGCTTGGAGCAGTAGACCTTGTAGACATTTGTGCAAGCAGTAGCGGACAGATTTGTGCAAGATTGCTGCTCTTCTCTTCTCTTATTGTTCTTGGAGCAAATAGCAGCAGGCGGATTTGTGCAAGTAGACTTCAACAAACAGATTGGAGCAGACAGGTTTAGCAGGCAAATTGTTTGGTGCTTGCTTGCTTTAGACAGATAGGTTTAGCACACATTCTTGCATGGCAGACAAACAGGTTGTGCAAAAACACCCCAAAAGCAAGTAGACCTGCTTGCAGTAGCTCTTAGGTGAATTTTGTTTCCTTGGCAAAAAATTCAGTTTACAAAATTTTGCAAATTTTGTAATTTTGCAATACTGTTTTGATTGCAGTAGTTATTCAGTAGCTTGTTAACTTGCTGATGCTTTCTTAATTTTGTTAATTCTGTACAACTTGCTGATGCTTAGTGTTAATTCTTTACAGCTACTCCACTGAACTACAGTACTGAAGTACTGCTTGAACTACTGCAGCATTGCTTCCAATACAACAATATTGGAGTATTGCTTCCAATTATTGGAGTAGCAAGTGCAGCAGTAGTGTACTGCTCTTGTTTAGTAGTGTAGGAATTTACTGGGTTATTTGTGCTGAATAAATCTTGTGGGTTTTATTCTGTTTGAGAATCCTAAATCTTGCGGGTGATCTATTAACCAAATTCAGTACAATAGTTTAACTGCACTTTCACTATGTTTTACTGGAGTAGTTGTCATATTCAGATATTTTCTTTCATTCTCTTTATTTATACCATGACTTTGTTCAAAGGTGTTGAAAATCAGGTTTAGTCACGGAAGCCATCCAACAGAATGCATATTTCTCCCCTCAAAAAGAAAAGAAAAAAAGAATGTATATCCCTATTGTTTTTTGTGTGGCTAGGGTTTTTTTTGTGTCCACAAAATAAAATGAATGCTATTACCAGCCAGCCAAAAATGGTCAAGATGGTTACACTGGTAAACAATCACACCCTCAAGCTTAGTTGGGTTGAATCCATGGATTTTTTTAAGCGCCAGCTAGTTATTAGCATTAATTGTTGCAAACTGTTCTGTGTAAAGGAGGTGTCCAGTAAAAGGCCAGCCAACTACTCCTGGTTGTCATGTCTTAAGGAACAACACTTCATGTTTCTTTAAGTTTCAACTCTGCTTTACAAAGATTGACCCTGGTTGGTGAACACTGATCAATGATCATGTTTGCTATTTCTATTTGTAGATGATGTGGGCTCTAGAATATGATCCTGACATGCTCTAGTAAATTTTTGTCTTTTCATCTTTCATATACTCCCTCTTCTCTTGTAATGTTGCAGGAGAGACAACGTCAGGGACACTAGCTGCTTATCTGAACATGAAATTGAACCTGGGGTTTCTCTTTTGATGATTACTGCATGTGTGAGTGCAGGAGTCCTTCCTTGTGAACCAATGGGTGGGTAAGCTCCTGCTAGGTGAATCTTTTCCATTAATTAAATTAACTGAAACCTTTTGTACTCCCATGATCAGTGTTACTGTACAGTAATTCACACCAAATTTGTAAGTGCAAATAGTGCTTGTTTTCAGGAGTAGGATGCTGATCAATGGTGCTTGTTTGGAGTAATTGTTTTCTCTGTAGTGCATTTTTGCTGCAACCTAATCTGTGGAGTATCAAGCTAATTGGAAGAAAGCCAATTGCTTGCTCTGTAGGAACTTTTATGTGCTGGAGTATAGGATTTGCTGTTTAGCAAGGCTTGAGTAATTTAGTGTAGGAATTTAGTGTTCTTCACTTCTCCTCTACTCACTTCTCTTCTCTTCAGTAAATTAAATTTAGGAGTAGGAATAGTTAATTAACTAAAGTACTCTGCACCTTAGAACTACTCCTGTTAATTAATTGAAAAATCTTTTTTAAGTTAATTAACTTAATTTCTTTCTGTTAGGGGTAGGAGTAGTTCTTGGAGTAGGAAGAGGAGCAGTGCAAAGAATTCTCTTCTCTTCTCTACTCTTGCTCTCTTCTCTTTGCTTCTCTTCTCTTCTCTTGGGATTATTATGGATTATGGAGTATCAGAGAGTGATCATACAAATGGAGTAGTAGAAATGTACACATACAAATGGAGTATGGAGTAAAAATATATGGAGTAAAAAATACATGTAGTAAAAATATATGGAGTAAAAATACTTGGAGTAAAAATTTAAATGGAGTTACACATACAAGTGGAGTTAGACATACTCCAACATACTCCGCACAAACAACATACTCCAACATACTCAAATATGGATTATTACAAACATGACAAGCATCACAACCTCATCACAAGCATCACAAGCATCATCACTGGCATCACAGCCTCATCGCAAGCATCATCACTAGCATCACAGCCTCATCACAAGAGTCATCACTGGCATCACAACCTCATCACAAGCATCACTAGCATCACAGCCTCATCACAAGCACCATCACTGGCATCACAGCCTCGTCACAAGCATCATCACTAGCATCACAGCCTCATCGCAAGCATCATCACTAGCATCACAGCCTCATCACAAGCATCATCACTAGCATCACAAGCATCATCACTGGCATCACAACCTCATCACAAGCATCATCACTAGCATCACAACCTCATCGCAAGCATCATCACTAGCATCACAGCCTCATTGCAAGCATCATCACTAGCATCACAGCCTCATCGCAAGCATCATCACTAGCTAGCATCACAGCCTCATTGCAAGCATCACTAGCTAGCATCACAGCCTCATTGCAAGCATCACAAGCATCATCACTAGCATCACAGCCTCATCACTGAACCCTCTCCATTAGCTCTAAGTTGAATAGGGCATTTGCGTAAACCTCTTTAGGGCATGTTAGTCTTGGAGGTAGCTGCCCACTACCCTCAAGCCTTTCCTTGTTAACATGTGGTATTTTATACCCATTCCCCCCTGCATGGTTCAAGATCTCGGTCATGCACATTTGTAGAGTTAGGAAAATTCGGTTGAGCTTGTACACATCATATCCTTCAAATTCCTCCAAAACACCTGCAATAAGGTCTTGTAGTGTTTTAGGACTCAAACAATCTGTCAGAGATTGCAGCGAGTTGAAAAACCCAAGGTCAAGCACATTCAAATCAGGACTGTTGGCAGGCTGTTGTACTAATCTAATGTCAAGTCCAGTTTTCGCGACAGCTGCTAGAAATTCCTGGTCATCTGGCAAGATATGGGGCTTAGCATTATCCTGCTGAATGTAGATAGTCTGTCCAGCATCACTTTCCGGCCAAACTGCTTGTATCGCTGGCAAGACTTTCTCTATCAGGAACTCCCTCGTCACTTTTCTGTCGACCTTTATTGACTTTGTCTCTATTGTACCTCTGGGTCTGTTGTCGCTCCTCCTCTGAGCAGGAACTTCTTTCACGAATGGCCAGATACCGATTTTCCTAGAGAAGTTCACGTTTCCTTCGCTGTCTCACCTTGGCCTAGCAACGGCGGTTAATAACATCACCTTGCCAATACAGTTGCCGTGTATAGGCCTCATAGGCTCTTCCTCCCCATCCAGCAGATAATATGTTCTATTCTTCTTTGTCATGTTAAACCACTTTTCGTCAATATGGACAACATTATGCATAGTCTTGAACTTAGGCCTCGCAGTTGCTGTTGTTGCCTCATCAAGCATCGACAAACAAAATTTCATCCTATCCATCTTATTCTTGTCCTTTAAGGCCGGCTTCACACAGTTTGTATGCCTCCTAATCAAATTCAGCATAAACTTTCTATGAAGTGTGGTAGGGCTACATTCCAGTTGCCAGGCTAGTGATCTAGGAGGAGGAGCAGGAGAAGCAGGAGCAGCAGCAGGAGCAGCAGCAGGAGCAGCAGGAGCAGGAGCAGGAGCAGGAGCAGGAGCAGCAGCGGCAGGAGCAGTAGCAGTAGCAGTTTAGCAGTAGCAGTTTAGCAGTAGCAGTTTAGCAGTAGCAGTAGCAGTAGCAGTAGCAGTAGCAGTAGCAGTAGCGCATCTTTTTTCATAGCAAAACATCTGTGCTTCATTCTGATATCAGCATATTTCACAAGATCACAAAATGACCGAAAAGGTATTTACGAATTGCAAGCAGGGAAGCAACCAACAACATCCTAGCCGAAGTTGCATGACCTACTAACACCAGAAGTGATCTCACATATGCAGAGCCACACTTAGGAGCTGTTTGGTTCGGCTATCTGTAACATAACCTGATAACGACGGGATCTGAATACGTTAGTTTCTGTTTGTTTCAACTTCACCGTAATGAGATCCCGTGTAATCAGATTACATCGTTGTACAAATCTGATTCCGCCCACATCTGCCCGTTATCCGTTCCCTCTTTCTCATGCGTTTTTCTGGCTGCTGTTCGATTCTTTTCTCGGGGGCTGGAAAAGCACGTCATGGCGGCGGGCGGAGACTGGGATCTGGCTGGCGGTGCCTGAGATCGGCCCCAGCGGCGCGCGGATCGAGGACTGACCGGCGGCGCTCATCCACAGCGGCGGCTGGCGGCGCGCATCCTCAGCGGTGGCCGGCGGCGCTTGAGAACGGCGGCGCGCATGCTCAGGGCGGCCGGGCCGAGCAGGTCGTTGACGGGGAGAAGGGTGGCCGACGAGCAATAGGGCATCGAGCAGAGATATTCCTCATGCATTGGAGCAATGGTATCCAATTCCTTTACCCCGCACGAACCAAACAAACTAGGAAGAAAATCATTACACCCCCTAAAACGCTGTGACCTGATTACGTTAACGTTAACGTTACCATTCCTGTAGCCAAACACCTCCTTAGTGCCAGAACTAACATTGTTTTCTTGAGTACTTAATCATGATATGGAGTACTAGCATGGAGTAATTTTTTTGCAAGAGTACAACTACAAGCATGAGTACACTGAATTTCTTGTAGCAGATGGAGCACATAAAAATGGAGTAGCTCACCTACTGTTGATCTGCTAATTTGTCAATTTTCTGCTCCTTGTTGATCCTTGTTGTTCCTTGCTCCTTGTTGATCCTTGCTGCTCCTTGCTCCTTGCTGATCCTTGCTCCTACTGTTGATCTGCTAGTTTTGACAGGTGAACAGATGGACAGTGGCTGCTCTTTGCTGATCAATTCAAAATTGCTCTGGCAATCAATTCAAGCTTGCTGTGACTGGCGAGAAGACGTCCTGGTCAATCACCACATCTGATCAATTTATGTCTGTGGCGAGAAGAAGTGGTACAACTCCGGCGATCAATTTCTTTGGCGATTAACAATTTTGATCAATTCAAACAGCAACACAGGC
Organism: Aegilops umbellulata; assembly: GCA_032464435.1. Taxonomy (NCBI): domain Eukaryota; kingdom Viridiplantae; phylum Streptophyta; class Magnoliopsida; order Poales; family Poaceae; genus Aegilops; species Aegilops umbellulata. Next base: position 135,909,624 of record CP136058.1, on the reverse strand, counting down.
AGCGCTACTGCTGCTGTTGGTCAGTGCGGGGAGGAGCACGGGCGGAGGTCAATTGGCCGGATCCGGAGCTCAAGTGCCTGAATCGAGGAGCTGGAAGGCTGAGGCAGGAGGAGGAGGAGGAGCACAGGCTGCGCTGCTGCTGCTGTTGGTCAGTGCGGGGAGGATCACGGATGGAAGTCAATTGGCCGGATCCGGAGCTCCAGTGCCTGAATCGAGGAGCTGGAAGGCTCGGGCAGGAGGAGGAGGAGCATGGGCGGCGCTGTTGCTGGTCGGTGCGGGGAGGAGCACGGGCGGCGCGAAGGCCAGGAGTCGCGGGCAGCGCGACGGCCAGGAGTCGCTGGCGGCTCGAGGCTGTGGCGGACGGCCAGGGAGCTGCGTACGAGTTTGGGCTCTTGATTGGAGTGGAGGAAGGCGGCCGGCGAGGGAGCTGCGGCCGGCGCGGACGGACGCCGGAGCTGCAACAGTGGGGTGGAGCCTGGCAGAAGGGAGGAGCGATGGAGGAAGACGAAGATCCCCGGCGACAAGAATTTCAAATTGAGGGTAGTTTGGTATTTTTCCTGTTTTCACCTGGTTGGAGAAGTTCCTCAACGACAACTATTTCAGAACAGAGGGAGTACATGGTTGAAGACTAGCTAGGCACGCACGGAGGCGCATTTAGGGTGGAGTGAGCAGAAGACATAAAGGGAAATTCATTCACTATAGTCACTTTGACCACAAATATGCTTCAATAAAGAGTTTTGATTATTGAGCTCAAGATGCACCTTCATTGCACCAAGCCAAACACTCAAACATAGTGGCCTCGGACACTGCCCTTCCCTTTTGGGGAGTTGGTGTTATTGGATCTCCACTTGACATATTAGACTTTAAGGTATGCGGAAAAGCACTCAATCTTTTTTTTTTTCATTTTTGATCTTGCAATTGCGAGTGCATACTACTCTATGATCACACAAGAACGAGCGTGGAGCCTCTTTGAAAATCTTGCTCAAGATACTACTTGTTAAAATATTTCAAAGTGAACATTGATCCATCGAGGACAAACAATCATGAAAGCACGAGCACGACATTGAGATTTGTTAACGAGGTTCACAAACATGGCTACGGGTGCTCCTCCCCATGTACTAAATTGTCTTTCGAACACAAAGACCCCAGCACCACAGCTTTGGACCTCTCGTCTATACCATAGACAACTGTCAACTCCTTTAGAATAATTTATATGGCCTCTTCAAAACTCTTGCTCATGATACTACCAGTTCAAATATTATAAGGTGAATGTTGATCTATCGAAGACAAGCAATCACATAAGCATGACATTTAATGAGGCTTCATCCTTGAGGCATATGACTACCGACGCTTCTTTCCATATATTAAATTGTCTTTCGAATACAAAAACCCAAGCACCATAGCTTCAAATCTCTCATCTACACCATGAACAACTGTCAGCTTCTATAGAATAATTTATGTAGCCTCTTCAAAAATATTGCTCATGACAGGTGAAGGTTGATCCGTCGAAGACAAACAATCACAAAAGCATGAGTACGGCATCGAGATATGTTAGCAAGGTTCACCAACATGGCTACATTCTCGGGGCATATGGAGGCTTGTCCCCATATATTAAATCGTCTTCCAAGCACAAAAACCCAAGCACCATAGTTTTGGGGCTTCTTTTCATATGTTAAATTGTCTTTCGAACACAAAAACCCAAGCACCATAGCTTCAAACCTCTCATCTACACCATGAACAACCGTCAGCTCCTATAAAATAATTTATGTAGCCTCTTCAAGAATATTGCTCATGACAGGCGAAGGTTGATCCATCGAAGACAAACAATCACAGAAGCATGAGCATGACATCAAGATTTGTTAGCAAGGTTCGCCAACATGGCTACATCCTCGGGGCATGACTATGGAGCTTGTCCCCATATATTAAATCGTTTTCCAAGCACAAAAACCAAAACACCATAGTTTTGGGGCTTCTTCCCATATATTAAATTGTCTTTCGAACACAAAAACCCAAGCACCATAGCTTCAAACCTCTCATCTACACCATGAACAACTGTCAGCTCCTATATAATAATTTATGTAGCCTCTTCAAAAATATTGTTCATGACAGGCGAAGGTTGATCCGTCGAAGATAACAATCACAAAAGCACGAGCACGGCATCAAGATTTGTTAGCAAGGTTCGCCAACATGGCTACATCCTCGGGCATGACTACGGGGGCTTGTCCCCATATATAAATCGTCTTCCAAGCACAAAAAACCAAGCACCATAGTTTCGGGGCTTCTTCCCATATATTAAATTGTCTTTCGAACACAAAAAACCCAAGCACCATAGCTTCAAACCTCTCATCTACACCATGAATAACTGTCAGCTCCTATAGAATAATTTATATAGCCTCTTCAAAAATATTGCTCATGAAAGGCGAAGGTTGATCCGTCGAAGACAAACAATTACAGAAGCACGATCACGACATCAAGATTTGTTAGCAAGGTTCGCCAACATGGCTACATCCTCGAAGCATGACCGCGGGGGCTTGTCCCCATATATTAAATCGTCTTCCAAGCACAAAAACCCAAGCACCATAGTTTTGGGCATGTTAGCACTTTGACGCTGTTCGGGCACCATAGTTTTGGGCACCGCCGAACAGCCAACGGGCAGGATATACAATCAGGTACGTCCAAGTGCCTATATCACAAGTCCCAACAGCGTCAGCGGCTTCCAATCAAGAAAACCAACAATGTTCATTAGGCTGGTCACAATGGGCAAGAACATAAGCTAGTAACTTACACATTTTCCTAGACTATGTTACTATCTCCATAGTGGGTAGGAACATCTATGTAGTGTCATGTAACGATTTATTTATTAGGTTATAGACTCATTGTTTCTTGGAGTGTGTGATGTTCCGGTAACTTAGCTAGTTACCACAAGCACATTTTTCTTCATTAAATATGTGCCACATAAGCAAAGTTGTATTGGAGTGTGTAATGTTACTTCTAAAAGAAAAACGTCGACTACGCACATATGCAGAGGTAGCTAATTAATCAGGTGTAATAGGCTAGTGTGCTATTTAATCCCAAAAGAAGAACGCCAAACCACGTCCCATAACCCAACATGACCCAGGACGGTCTCAAAAAGCAATCCATCAACATGACCCAGGACCCAACATGATCGATATCGTGTCTCAAATTCAGGCCATATATCCTTCCCGATTAATAAACCAGGAATGTGGAGAACCAAGGATCCACAGAAACAATGTTAGAAACGGATGACATACATGCAATTCCGTGATCCGAAGTACGGGCGGGCGTTTCCCGATTGGATTCAGGTTCGATCAGGATGGGTCATGCCCCATATCGCCGCCGTTTGCGTTTGACGCGGCTCTTGTCCTTGTAATAGTACTCTTGGCCGTTGAGCAGAAGCGGAACCGTGTAGTGCCCACCGTTCTCCCCCACGCCGGTGACGCTAGTATCGCCATGGTAGAGAGCACCATCGTCGGCTTGCGGGTCAGGGCCTGGCTGCACTGGCGCTGGTGAAACCCGTTGATGTTCGGCGGCGGTGGCTGCTGCTGCGACGGCCAGCACCTTGTCAGGGCCCTGCTGAGCAAACGCCTGGAGAAGAAGAAGAACCAACACCTTCAGTAAACGGATCCCCAAATCACTAAATCAGGGACGAATTCGCCCCCAAAAGTTCGCCCAACGCACGCACGCACGCAACGCGTCCATCCTTACTCACCTCCGGGTCGGCCGGCTGTCGCTTCCTCTGCTCCCTGGCGGCGACGGTCAATCCGATGCGGGTGAGCACCGTGCTAAAGAGCGGCGGCGAGGTGATCTGGTACTCGCTCATGACCCAGCCGCTGGGGGCCTTGTCGCCCGCGCGCTTGTAGGTGAGGTCGTACCTCCTGTAGCTGATGTCCACCTCACCGGCGCGGGCGCCATCGCCATCGCCATCGCAGAACAGGGTGACGGTCCCGACCCTGCCATTCTGGCCTTGCCACGTGCCGCCGCCCTTGCCGGGCACGACGCGCGTGACGCGGCCCCCGTTCCTGGGAGGCCCGAAGAAGAAGGCCTGGTCGCTGGTCCCGTGGTTGTGCTTCTCCATGAGGTCCCACGGCGGGAGGCTCATGGGGTCGTCGTCGATCACGGCGTGCTCGCGGACGTGGGGCTCGGCGAGGCCGACCGCGCGGGGGAGGAGGTAGGAGGCGACGATGTCGGCGTCGGTGGGGTCGAACTTGAACGCCGCCGCCATGTCGCGGCCGAAGCCGAACCGCGAGGCTTCCATGCCCTCCGCACCGCTCTGCTCTGCTCCGCAAACGCAAACGAATGGTTCCTTGGTTCCCGTGCCCGTGCCGGTGTGATTTGGCAAAGGCGCACAGCTAATATGAGCCGATCGAATCGCCGACTCGACCACTACTTGAGAGCCCAGATTACTTGGGAGCCAAGAAGTCACTCATTTAAGCTTTGCTATGCCATTCTCTTCAGGTTATTAGTTGGGGGCAGGTACGCCTAGACCGGCGGATAGATCCGCCACCTCGCAAGCCATCGGATCTGACACGACCGATCAGCCAAACAGCCAAACATTTATCTACTTTGCAAAAGATGTTTTGTTGCGGAGACATTCGCAATAGAGGTTATGTTACGTTTTTTGTAACATAGGCTGACAGGTTGTGTTGCGGGATTATTATTTTGCAACATGGGTCATGTTGCAGATTTTTCTGGCAACATGGGTCGTGTTGCATGATTTTCTTGCAACATAGGCTCTGTCGCAGGATCCAGCCTCTGCGGGGTAGTCGGTTTGTAACAAAGGGTTATTTGCAGAACCTTTTTCTGAAACAATGAACCAGTTGTACAACATTGATATGGAAAATTTGGCTCCGATTGTATGATTAAAAGTCCATCCAACGGACATGGAGGCAGCGGGTGTTCACATAAGATCGGTCAGTTGAAGAGAATCATTTCCCTTATTAGTCGTGACTTCTTTTCGCTATATATCATTCAGGATACCACTCTGACTAATTTATGTTCTATAGTAAGTACTGTAATTGCTTCGTGGCCGTTTACCAAGTTGAAGGAATTAGATCCACTCATGTGAGCCATAGGATGCAGAGTTGAAAAGTTTGTTCAGGATTCAACACCAAATCTGCTGAACAATGACCCTCTGACCAAGATCAGCGACGCTTGCAGGCTACTCCCTCCGTCCCATATATAAGAACGTTTTTACACTATTTACACTACACTAGTGTAAAAACGCTCTTATGAAACTAAGAATACAGTGGTAATTCAAAATTTGGAAATAGTTCTTGCTGCAGAAGGCTGCCTCATGCTCTCAAGTACATAATCCGTGACCAAAATGTTGTTCCAAGAGAAAGGATGTTACAGACATGCGCATTATTAGGAGGCAGGCAAGCTGTACACCGCACTTCATCAGTACGCTGACTGAGGCCGATGCGCTGCCATGTGAGCACTTTCCAACCTACAGTTCATCTTTAGGTGCGTCTAAGCAGTCCTCATCCCAGACGAAGGGGAACTTCAACTTCGCCGCCGTGTGAGGCATACTCCAATCTTCATACAAAAATCTACAACAAGCAACATTTCAGATATCAAAAAACACTAGAGTAGTATTTGACATCCACAGATGCATTGTTCATATCGAACTAACATGTAAAATGTGTGACAACTGGACACAACATCAGAGGAAGATTCGTGGAGGGCCTGTCTGTGACAGTGTTTCATGTTCATTTCAAATTACGGGTATTTACTTTGTAAGATTTGGAAATTAAGTCATCGATGTTTTGTTGTACTTATGAGGACGTATGAAAAGGTTCTTGGTACTTAGATTGTGTTCGAACTTCAAATGTTGGATTTTAAAGGAAGAAAATTGTCCAAAATAAAACACTATGCCATTTTCCCACCTTTGAAACTGTTTTTTTTTTCAGTACTGAACAAGCAGCGGTTTGGGGATAAAGTTGGTTTTGGCAACATATGTGTATAGCACCCAACACAAGTTACTCCACAGTGATGGGTATGAACAAATCAATTCAGTTTATGTTGTCAACTACTATAGGATAAGACATTCAAGCAAGGTATACATACATCTTCACAGGTGGACGCGATATGATCACAAGCACCTGTAAATCTTCATGTTCATCAGAATTCCAAACCTGCAATCAAAAGGAGCATGGTGTAAGCACTAGCATGCAAATGGATTCCCATGCATAATCTTAAAATCTAGCGATGGTTTCATGACTACGAGTGTGCTGAATAATAGCGGCAGCCATCCATCATCTTTACCTGGTGTGGATCATTTATAGGAACTGTGAATGTGCTATTCTGAAAGACAGGAATCTCCTGAGGCGTTCCCGGGTACGGCAGTGAGGTCGACCCCAGCAAGAGAGTGCCTCTCCCTTTGAGGACAACAAAGACCTCTTCACACGAGTGTCTGTGGATAGGTGTCCTCTGGCCGGCACTAATTGTTTGGAGCCACACCTCCACCTAGAGGAAAGCATTTCACATAATAAGCAAGAAAGAACAGCTCCATCTTAGATCGGCACATTTTCCAATACAGATGAACCAAAGAAACCATGTATATACATGGGTACATGCAAGTAAAGATCTGCATAATTTCATAGCAACAAGAAATGGGAGAAACTCAAGTACAGTCTGGTTCCTGGATTGATTGCTTACCTCCTTCATGCCGTGAGCTAGCGCGCCGGCAACGGTTATATGCGAGAATCCTCCAATTCCATAGTTGCTCTGGTGCATTTTGTTTATATCTTTCACGACTGAATTGTCTGGATAAGACGGTAGATACAGTTAGCACTTGGTAGAACTGAGATCAGTAACTCAGTTTGGCTGCATACACTAGAAAGACTTGCTAGAACAGAGATTAGCTTGGGTAGGTAGATACACTAGATGACTAGAACTCGATGCATTTAGTTAGCAGTTGCTGGAACTGAACTGACTGTTATCCAGTGCTCCGGTGTACTTGCTAGACAAAGGTACCGTAAGACACTTAGATCTGGTGCTGAACTGGCTCGAACTGACTGATATCTCATTGCTATCTTAAACTCATAGCTAACCTTCAAAATTACTCGGAACTTAGATCAGTTTGTAAATTTTAAATATGATCTTGGCTAATACGAGTAAATGTGAAGTGTCGACGAGAACGGGAGTTCGAAGAACTGCAGAAGTAAACTGAAAGGGGAAAGGGAGACCTCGGGGGCAGGAAGGCTCGGCTACTGGGAGTAAGGCGGCCGCGGCGGCGAGGAGCAGCGCCAGGAGGAGGGCGCCGCGGCGGCCGGCGCCGGCGAAGCGGGGCCCACGGACGGACGCAGCTGCTGTGCGTCCACTCGCCATCTTTCTAGCGCTTTCTTTCTCACGTGTGTCTCTTCGGTTTTCCGCACCTTGTCGCCGATTGTGAATTAATAGTGCTGTAGACATGTGATCCTGGCACTTAACGGGGTAACATAAGTAGTATCATACACTTGAAACTCACAAACATGCTTATGACAGGCAATTAAAAAAAAGAGATATAGATAGATACCGTAACATAATAAATGTGATGTTACTATATGTCATGCATGATAATAAATGTGTCATGCATGATAATAAATGAGACCACCTATAGTACTAATCTACTTATGATACTAAGCACTATATAAGTAGTAACATATACTAGTAACATATATTCCCTTTGTCCGGAAATACTTGTCGGAGGAATGGATGTATCTAGTCATATTTTAGTTTTAGATGCATTCATTTTTATCCATTTGTGCGACAAGTATTTCCGGACAGAGGGAGTACATGTTACTAGTCTAAGTTACTTCCCACTATGACCAGCCTGAGGGCGACCCGTAAATTCCTCATGCATTCGTCTACGGACAAGGGACCGGTCTACGAACACCCTCGCATACATTACAAACACTATTCTAATAACTGGACAAAATTCATACAAATATGACTGGATGTTCATGCAAACCAAACACAGTTCATGCAAATACGACGGATTTTCATTAGATTTCATATAAATATAACGAAAATCATTACATTTCGGGCATACTTCAACTAAGTGGTGCTCGTTCGACTCTAGATATATAATACCTAAAAGATCGTGGGCGCCCGTTCCTCGTCTCCGGCCATGAGCTGCGAAAAATGAAGCTTCACCTTCGAATCCTCGGGAAGTGAAGTTGTCCGCCTCCATGTCATTGCCAAGCGACTAATCAGCCGCCGGTGTTGAGTCCACCAAACTTGGCGTCAGACAGGATGGGAGGAGCGGCGTGCACTACTCTTCCTCGCTGTCGGCGGAGCCCGTGGGCGTGCCGACTTAGTAGTGGTGGTGGTGTGGGGGGAATGCGGGGGGGGGGGGGGGGGGGCAGTCGGCGATGTCGTCCTCGTTGTCGGTCTTGTCGAACACCGTCTCGCCGGCCTCGTCGCACTCCTTGTAGGCGGCCGCCAGTTCCGTCGCCCGCTGGCGGCACCGCCAACGGGCGAGGCGGATCTCGCGGGCAGAGTGGTAGGAGTCAAGCAACGACACCTACTCTGCCACGCCCGCGTCTGGCGCTATCGCCTTGTCGGCGGAGTAGCTCCGCCCGCAGATGCTCTTGGAGGAGTTGGTGGTTGTGGGCGGTGTCGGTCTGCGCCTCCTAGAACTGCTCCTCCCGCACCATGTCCATGTAAGGGGCGCGAGTCTCGCCGATGATCATGGTGCAATGCACCGGCGATGGTGGCGCGAAGGAGGAGGAGGGTGGCGCCGACTCGTCGTCGGTCACGTCCTTCATTGGGACATCGTCGTCCTCTGGCTGTCTGCCAGCTAGCCAGCCGACATCAATGGCGGCCATCTTCTTCTTTTGTTCTGACATCATCCCGTCCCAGAAAGTTTTGGCGCGTGAGGAATCCATGATGAAAGTTGTGCGGAGAGGGATCGAAGACGGATGACTGCGGCTATAACCGAGGCAACAGTTTATATAGCAATTATGGACGAAAGAGGGACGGACGGGAGGCGCCACAGTTGCCTCCTCGGCAACCGCGTGCCATTATTGTGGGCGACGGATGGACGATGGTCGGCCGTCGTGTCGTTTAAACGCGGAGCAGTCGCCTGCACCAAGAAGCGATGCGGGCGACGTTCACTCGGTCGGCGCGCTGCTTCCATGCATGGCTGGCGCCAATGAGCGGTCGTGTTCGCTCCCATTTACTATGCTTTGGAGCGACGCTGATAATTTCAGGCTGAAAGCGCGCGGGCGAAAGGAGAGGGTTTAGGTGGGCCAGTGTGGTAAAAAACGGGCGTCGGTGCTGTTCGGACGTCCGCAAGGCCCATCACATTTGTCTTCGATTTATGGAAGAAAGTATGTTCAAACCACGTCGCGGATCGATACAAAACCATGTTGGAAGTTTTGCGGTTGGACACGGTCCGAAAATACGAGTGCAGTTGGAGATGCTCTAACGTAATATACTACCACTAGCACTATAGAAAAGGCTACAGTGCATAAACATGTCAGACATATGCATATTGCAATTTTTGTAGGTCTGCATCTGGATCATGATAAGTGGGTATGAATTTGGGTATGGGTCAGACATGCATGTTGATTATTTACAGTAAAGAAGAGGTAAGAGCATGTCAACGATCCCTGTAAAAAAATCCCGTAAAACTATTTTTGTGGGATGTTCATAAAATTTATGAAAACTTAATAGGTGAGGTGTTTTCTCGGTTCTCGTATTTTTTCCCCCAAAATCATTTTTTTCTAGTTTTCATTGAACAATCATATAAATGCACATGCATGCATATACTATTCATCATAATAATTTAAATAATGTTATTTTTGACACACATACTTGATACTCATTTCAAATACATTATTTTTTAAATTTGATTTGAAATTCAAGTTTGAATTGAAACATAGTAAATAGTTCAAACTTCAAAGTAGACATAACAAATGGTTCAAGCACATGGTTCACCTAAACAAGGACATCAACACAACAAAGCCTAAATAAAAAGATCAATCATAGAACATCATTGTTGACTTTCATCAACATTACCGGTCCCAGAACTGTGGTCGTTCACGCTGCCATGTGCAGACGCACCTCCTAACCATCTTTGATGCTAGAATATATATTTCGCGAGGAAAAGGGGAGTTTCATTCCAATGTAATCCTCTATAACAATAAACTCTCTAGTTTTAAAGGCCTCAGATCAATTGAGGTCTCCAATTTGGAATTGGTCATTCAATTTTGACCGGGTCAATAATTTCACAATGAGCTCTCATTCAATTTTCATACACTATGCTCCTTAATTTTAGAGGTCTCCCATTCGATTAAGGTATATAATTTTAATCCTTGATTTTACTTAGTTAATCCTTAGTTGTGGACCGATGAAATCTCTAACTCGCTAATTTTCAAGCCCCTCATTCAAGTGAGGTCTTCAATTTGGATTACAAATTGATTGTGTCGTTGGTCTGGGCTTCATGGTGGGATGTCTCGATGAATGGGTCCCTTGGTAAGTGCTTGGGTGATGCTCGTTGACAAAAAGGAAATGCCGTTTAGCATTAGCATAACACACGCGGCCAACAACATATATAATTTTCTAATGTATTTGTATTAATTAAAAGACGCCTTCCAGTCACACGGTAAAAAAGACTCACCCAAACACCACAATAAAAAAGAAAAATGATACACTCACGGACGATTCACTACGAATTGGTCATAGAAAACACTTTCCTACCAATCACTTCCTAGATTTTCACCATTGGGCCACTCTTTCCGCAATTTAAAACCACAAATTGACACATCCATTTGTAGCTATGATTTCGTAAAGTCTGCTCATAGGTGTGGCATCTCTGATAAAAAACATCCATTGTTTTCCCCACATGCCAAACCAATTAGCATGTAAGTAATTTTCATAACTTAAAAAAATTACCACGTAAAAACAAAACATGTACAACCCTAAGAACATAAGCGGCGTAGCAAAGCACGCACTGCCCTTCTAGTAGGGTTTACAATCCAGAGGCAACAATTCCTCAACACATTGAGGACATCTGTTCATCCAAACGACTATGCAAAACGGTACGACTGTAAACAGCCAATCGATATACTACCTTATTTTGTTCTCTTCTAATTTTCCATGGAACAAACCCCCTCCCTTCGATAAGGGCCTTAATCTTAGCAGCTAGATGACCATACGCCGACTGGGAAAGAGTATCTGTGATGCCCCCGATTCAATCGTACACTAATCATGCAGGCAAACGTGTACGATCAAGATCAGGGACTCATGGTAAGATATCACAACACAACTCTAAAACATAAATAAGTCATACAAGCATCATAATACAAGCCAGGGGCCTCGAGGGCTCGAATACAAGTGCTCGATCATAGACGAGTCAGCGGAAACAACAATATCTGAGTACAGACATAAGTTAAAGTTAAACAAGTTTGCCTTAAGAAGGCTAGCACAAACTGGGATACAGATCGAAAGAGGCATAGGCCTCCTGCCTGGGATCCTCCTAAACTACTCTTGGTCGTCGTCAGCGGCCTGCACGTAGTAGTAGGCACCTCCAGTGTAGTAGGAGTCGTTGTCGACGGTGACGTCTGGCTCCTGGGCTCCGACATCTGGTTGCGACAACCGGGTAGAAGGGAAAGGGGGAAAAGAGGGAGAAAAGCAACCGTGAGTACTCATCCAAAGTACTCGCAAGCAAGGAGCTACACTACATATGCATGGTATATGTGTAAAAGGCCATATCGGCGATCTGAACTGCAGAATGCCAGAATAAGAGGGGGATAGCTAATCCTGTCGAAGACTACGCTTCAGGTCACATCCATCTTGCAGCATGTAGAAGAGAGTAGATGGTAAGTTCACCAAGTAGCATCGCATAGCATAAATCTACCCGACGATCCTCTCGTCGTCGCCCTGTGTGAGAGCGATCACCGGGTTGTATCTGGCACTTGGAAGGGTGTGTTTTATTAAGTATCCGGTTCTAGTTGTCATAAGGTCAAGGTACAACTCCAAGTCATCCTATTACCGAAGATCATGGCTATTCGAATAGATAAACTTCCCTGCAAGGGTGCACCACATAACCCAACACGCTCGATCCCATTTGGCCGGACACACTTTTCTGGGTCGTGCCCGGCCTCGAAAGATCAACACGTCGTAGCCCCACCTAGGCACAACAGAGAGGTCAGCACGCCGGTCTAAATCCTATGCGCGCAGGGGTCTGGGCACATCGCCCATTGCACACCTGCATGTTGCGTACACGGCCGGAGAGCAGACCTAGCAACCTCCATTTCAAAGGAAGTTGCGTTACGCGGTCCAACCCGGCGCGCGCCGCTCAGTCGCTGACATCACGAAGGTTTCGGCTGATACCACGACGTCGAGTGCCCATATCTTTCCCGCGTAGTTGGTTAGTGCGTATAGGCCAGTGGCCAGACTCAGATCAAATACCAAGATCTCGTTAAGCGTGTTAAGTATTCGCGAACACTGACCAGGGCTAGGCTCACCTCTCTCCTAGGTGGTCTCAACCTGCCCTGTCGCTCCGCCACAAAGTAACAATCGGGGGCCGTCGGGAACCCAGGCCCACCTCTACCAGGATGGAGCCACCTTCCCCTTCAGCCCCCATCTTCGAACATTATCATAAGTAATGTAACAGTATCAACTATATAGCATATGCCCGTGATCACCTCCCGAAGTGATCACGGCCCAATAGTATAGCATGGAAGACGGACAAGAATGTAGGGCCACTGATGGAATACTAGCATCCTATACTAAGCATTTAGGATTGCAGGTAAGGGTAACAACTGTAGCAACAATGACAGGCTATGCATCAGAATAGGATTAACCAAAAGCAGTAACATGCTACACTACTCTAATGCAAGCAGTAGAGAGAAGGAATAGGCGATATCTGGTGATCAAAGGGGGGGATTGCCTGGTTGCTCTGGCAAGAAGGAGGGGTCGTCAACTCCGTAGTCGTACTGGGTAGCAGCGGCATCGGTCTCGGTGTCTAGCGAGAGAAGAGGGGGAAGAAATAATAAATAGAATGCAAACATATGCATGACAATGCATGACATGAGAACTAGCGGTGCTAGACGTGCCCTAACACGGTAGGAGGTGATACCGGCGAAGGGGGAAAACATTCGGGAAAGTATCCCCTGTGTTTCGCGTTTTCGGACAGATGAATCGGAGGGGGAAAGTTGCGAGTTCGATATGCTAGGTATGTGTGGAGGACGAACAGGCTGCATATCCGGATCCGTCTCGTCGTTCTGAGCAACTTTCATGTACAAAGTTTTTCCATCCGAGCTACGGTTTAATAAATATGATTTTCCAAAGTTTTAATTCATTTTTAGAATATATTTAATTAATTTAATTCAACATTATCCAGAACAGTGCATGCTGACGTCAGCAGTCAACAGGGCGTTGACTGAGTCAAACTGACGAGTGGGTCCCAGCTGTCATACTCTGTTAACTAGCCTAACAAATTAATTAACTAAACTAAGTGATTAGGTTAATCTAACCAGGATAAATTAAATTAATTAATTCTTTAATTAATATTTTAATTAATTTTAATTATTATTTATTAAATTTATTTTCTTATTTCTTTTTTTTTTCTGGTTGCGGGGTCCCCTTGTCATTGGCCCTAGGGGCCATAGCGGGTCGGGTGTTGCAGGCGAACGGGCACAGGGCGCTGGCGCCCAGCCCGAATGGGCGCCGATGCGGGAGCGACCGCCGGCAGCGGGAGCCGAGCAGGCGCGGCCGACGCAGCCGGCCGGTGCGGGCGCTGCCAGTGCCGTGGTCCGGACCGTGGACGCGGGCGGCTAACGGCGTGGTGCAACGGAGCAGCGGCGCACTGGGCAGAGCAGCGGAGGCGGGACAGCGCGGCGAGTGCAGCGGGCACGCGTGTGGCCGGCCGCGGACGACGCAGGGCGGAGGCGAGCAGCGACGGTGGTGCCGGAGCACGACTAGGGGGCGTGAGCGGATGCACGGTCCAGGCGCGACGCGGCGAGGAGGCCGCGGCCGTGTGCGCGAGCGTGGGGGGGGGGGGAGGAGAGGGAGGCTGTGGCCTCACCGTGCGGCGCAGGGGTCGGGGACGACGGCGACGTTGGGAAGGAAGTCCGGTGAGGCGGCGTTGTTGAGGCGGCGGAGCGGTCCTCGGGTGGCGGCGGTGTCCTGGGGCGTCGGGCGGCGGCATGGGCGCCCAGCTCCAGAACGGGGAGGTGGAGGAGTCGAGGTAGAAGCGGTCCAGCGAGGGAGGGTCCGAGCAGCGGCGAGCGCTAGGCGTCGGGGTCGTTGCTCCCCGATCCAGATCGGGGAGGGGGGGAGGGGGGAAGGGAACTGAGCGAGAGAGGGGGGATCGGGGGAAAGTGGGGTCGCGGGGGTTAGGGTTTGTGGGGTGAGGGGGTTAAGGGAGGAAGGTGGGCCGGCCCGTTCGGGCAGCTGAGGCCAGCTGGGCCACTTGGCCCAGCGGGGGGGGGGGGTTTCTATTTTCTTTTCTTGCTTTTTTTATTTACCTTTCCTTTTCTGTTTTATTTTAATTAGCTGTTGTTTTCCATTTAAAACTTGATCCAAATGACTTCTGTAAAAAGTGGAGCCTTAACACATAAATACTATGCAATAAGCTGCACTGCCACCAAAAGTCTAGTCCCCAAATAATTTAGTTTGATATTTTATTAATTAGTAAAGGCATTTAAATAATTATGTTTGCTACTATTTTATCTATATTAGAGCATTTAAACACTTTATAAAAATGTTGCTTCTTCACCACAATTACATATGCAGTATTTGGTTCACTCCGACCATTTTAGTTTTAATATTTGAAAACTTCTATTGTTTGCCTGATTTTGAATTTGAATTTGAATCGGTTTCGAACTAACTCGAGATTAGCAACTATAATCGAGGTGACATGGCATCATTAGTAGAGATTCACTGTAGCTTAATTATCCGGGCATCACAGTATCATCGGTTAAGGTGGATAGAGCTTCAATAAGAATCAGATTGAACGAGGACCAGCAAGTCCGTTGTTGTATGGCGAGTGTCATACCTTGCATTAATGCATGGATCTCTGACTCTACCACCTCATTACAGTTGAAAATAAAACGATAGGCCGCGAAAATCACCGAACCGTCACAGTCACTCCTTCAAAGCACCATACCTGCTGTTGTTGTGCCATCATTAAGCGAAAAAGATCCATCCACTAGTAGGGTTGCCCAACAGATGTTTGGCCAACGCTAGCTATTGCTTTGTTACAGGACCGCCCCCTCCCCCGCCCTAGCGCTGCCTCCCGGGAGGTGGCCACGGCGGCGCGCGACCTTCCCCTTCGTCCCCCTCCCCCCAGCCGTCGCCGGTGGGCGCCCCCAGATCTGGCCCAGGTGGTGTCGGCGACGGCGGAACCTCCTTTACCCACGCGCGACACTCCTTCCCGGGGCAGGGGACGACGACGATGAAGCTCGGCTTGGCGGCAGCTCGGCGACCTGGCGGCAGGCGAGGTGGCAGCACCGCTCCTTGGCAACGGGGCGGATTGGTGGCTCGAGATGGCCGGCGGCGCGCCCCCGACCCAGTTCTGGGCCCTTAGGGCCCCATCTGGGTCCTAGTGGGCTAGCTCCGGCTCGGCTTTGATGTCTTTTACGCATTGAGGAGGAGGAGCAGCTCAGACTGGGGGCGGCGACACCGACGACGTGCTTTCTGCAGCGCGACGACGTGAGCTTTACGGTCATCTCAGGGTACATAGCTGCTTTGGAAGCAGCAAACGAAGGAGTCTGGATGAAGGAGTTCATATCTGATCTAGGTGTCATACCTAGTGCATCGGGTCCAATAAAAATCTTTTGTGACAATACTGGTGCAATTTCCTTGGTAAAGGAATCCAGATTTCACAAGAGAACCAAGCACATCAAGACACGCTTCAATTCCATCCGCGATCAAGTCAAGGAGGGAGAAATAGAGATTTGCAAGATACATACGGATCTGAATGTTGCAGACCCGTTGACTAAGACTCTCTCACGAGCAAAACATGATCAACACCAAGACTCCATGGGTGTTAGAATCATTACTGTGTAATCTAGATTATTGACTCTAGTGCAAGTGGGAGACCGAAGGAAATATGCCCTAGAGGCAATAATAAAGTTGTTATTTATATTTCCTTATATCATGATAAATGTTTATTATTCATGCTAGAATTTTATTAGCCGGAAACTTAGTACATGTGTGAATACATAGACAAACAGTGTGTCACTAGTATGCCTCTACTTGACTAGCTCGTTGAATCAAAGATGGTTAAGTTTCCTAGCCATAGACATGAGTTGTCATTTGATGAACGGGATCACATCATTAGAGAATGATGTGACTGACTTGACCCATCCGTTAGCTTAGCACGATGATCGTTTAGTTTGTTGTTGTTGCTTTCTACATGACTTATACATGTTCCTATGACTATGAGATTATGCAACTCCCGAATACTGGAGGAACACTTAGTGTGCTATCAAATGTCACAACGTAACTGGGTGATTATAAAGATGCTCTACAGGTGTCTCCGATGGTGTTTGTTGAGTTGGCATAGATCGAGATTAGGATTTGTCACTCCGATTGTCGGAGAGGTTTCTGTGGGGCCCTCTCGGTAATGCACATCACTATAAGCCTTGCAAGCAATGTGACTAATCAGTTAGTTGCAGGATGATGCATTACGGAACGAGTAAAGAGGTTTGCCTGTAACGAGATTGAACTAGGTATTGAGATACCGACGATCGAATCTCGGGCAAGTAACATACCGATGACAAAGGGAACAATGTATGTTGTTATGCGGTTTAACCGATAAAGATCTTCGTAGAGTATGTAGGAACCAATATGAGCATCCAGGTTCCGCTATTGGTTATTGACCAGAGATAAGTCTTGTTCATGTCTACATAGTTCTCGAACCTGTAGGGTCCGCACGCTTAACGTTCGGTGACAATCAGTATTATGCGTTTATGTGTTTTGATGTACCGAAGTTTGTTCGGAGTCCCGGATGTGATCACAGACATTACGAGGAGTCTCAAAATGGTCGAGACATAAAAATTGATATATTGGAAGCCTATGTTTGGACATTGGAATGGTTCCAGGTGAGTTCGGGCATTTACCGGAGTACCGGGGGGTTACCGGAACCCCCTGGGGAGTATATGGGCCTTATTGGGCCTTAGTGAGAGAGAGGAGGAGGCGGCCAAGGTGGGGGCGCCCCCCAAGCCCAATCCGAATTGGGGTGGGGGCCGACCCCCCTTTCCTTCTCCCTCTCTCCTCCTTCCTTCCTCTCCTACTCCAACTAGGGAAGGGGGGGGGGGAATCCTACTCCCGGTGGGAGTAGGACTCCCCTTGGGCGCGCCATAGAGAGGGCCGACCCTCCCCTCCTCCACTCCTTTATATACGGGGGAGGGGGGCACCCCATAGACACACAAGTTGATTTCTTAGCCGTGTGCGGGGCCCCCCTCCACAGATTTCCACCTCGGTCATATTGTCGTAGTGTTTAGGCGAAGCCCTGCGTCAGTAACTTCATCATCACCGTCATCACGCCATCGTGCTGACGAAGCTCTCCCTCGACGTTCAGCTGGATCTAGAGTTCGTGGGACGTCACCGAGCTGAACGTGTGCAGATCGCGGAGGTGCCGTACTTTTGGTACTAGGATCGGTCAGATCGTGAAGACGTAGACTACATCAACCGCGTTGTCATAACACTTCCGCTTTCGGTCTACGAGGGTACGTGGACAACACTCTCCCCTCTCGTTGCTATGCATCACCTAGATGGATCGTGCGTGTGCGTAGGAATTTCTTTGAAATTACTGCGTTTCCCAACACAGGGCTCGGCCGGGCCTGGGCCCACGGGCTTGGTATGCTCCTACTGTTGCGTCCGGTCGGTTACTATCGTGACGGTGGAGGTTGGGCCCTCCCGCATGCCGATGGTGCTGCTGCTCCTAGTCCCGGCTCCTCTTCTTCATTGTGCAGGCCCCATTTCGCGATGCTGTGGTGAGACTGCATGGGGAGCTTCAAGATCGTGTTGGCGCAGGGTGGTGGACGATATGGTGGCGTGCTCCGGAGCACCTGAGGTGAAGGTTGGGATCGGGAGGTATCCCTGTCAGCCTGGCCGACACCTGCGTAGTGGCACCTGAGGGTGCCACCGGACCTTCCTGGAGGGCGTCGGGTGCTACCCTTCCTTTCTACTCACCGTGTACCGGGGCAAGCCCTTGGCAGCAACATCATCATCGTCGCGTCCCTTCTTGGAGGTGTTGATTGTTACCAACACTTCAGAGTCTAGGATCTTGGTGGGAGATCTCCGATGGGCGCAGCGGTTACGGGGCTTCTTCATTTTCATTGATTCGCTGTTGTCGGCATTTGTTCCTTTTGTATTTTCTCTGTCGTTTCTTTTGGGCGTGACTGTGCTGCTTCCGCCCTAGCACCTAACATTGGTTGTATCGGGTGTTTGCTATATCTACCATTCTTAAGAAGTTGCTCCCCACTACTCCCTATTTTCTTATCATGCACACTGTCCACATCATCATGATGACACATCAGCATTCACTTTCCAAGTAATCTGCCACATCAGCGGTTGCCAACAACGTTCCACCTCACAAAAAAAGAGAGGTTTCGATTTTTTTTCTGAGCAAGGCTCTTCCAATTCCATGCATTCAGTTTCCTTCTGAGGCTGGATAGCAAGAACATGCAGCCCATTACTCCACCCACATGCTGCCATATTAAAGCTCACCCAATAATTCACGACAAA
This sequence comes from Aegilops umbellulata, assembly GCA_032464435.1. Taxonomy (NCBI): domain Eukaryota; kingdom Viridiplantae; phylum Streptophyta; class Magnoliopsida; order Poales; family Poaceae; genus Aegilops; species Aegilops umbellulata. The sequence goes on along the minus strand of CP136058.1, from coordinate 135,890,916 downwards.
CAGCACACGAAACTGATGAAAGCGTCGGTCTCTACATCTTCTGCACAAAATCTCCTGCCTCATTCGCTTTGTTTCCCAACCAAATAACGTATGTCACGTTAACTCAGCTCTTCGTGATACTCCCTCCTTTTCGGTTTATAAGGCTCAATTCAAAATTCTCACTAACCAAGGTAGATGGTGAGTGGTGGAATACTTTTTGTAGTTTGCAAAAGAACCCGATTAATGCTCTTGTTTTCCTAAAAAAAGTATGTTTACCAATTGATTAATTGCAATGCATGCATGCATAAATTACATACATTGGTCAATTTTCTCTTAGTACTTGCATGCAATGATTTAATGCACCTTGGAATCTGAACATGTGATGCAAAATAACCAAATTGAGCCTTATAAAATGGAAAAACTAAAATTTTGAGATAAGCCCTATAAACCGGAAAGGAGGGAGTAGCCAAGTAAACCACAAGGCCGTCAAGCCCATGGGTACGTCCCTAACTAGCATAGCTCACGGTCGTCTTCTCCGCTTCAATTCTCATCGCCGCTGCTACCTCTTCCACTTCCGCGACGGAACCTCTCCCGATCATAAATGTACGTGAAACTGCAACATTCATCTGTCCTCATAACTCACCCTTATTACCAGAAGAGAATGCTAGATTTAACTAAGCGGCAGCTGCATTTGCATCTAGGAACATGTTTGTGCTGCCATGCTCCAGCATGACTGCTGATCTGCCTCTCCTCCGACTCCATTCTAGGCGTTGGGACGCCGGCCGCGCCGCGATTTTGTCGCCGGCCACCCAGAATTCCATATCATCAGGGAATGCATAGCCGCTGAAGTGTCTGTGCGCCGTTGCTCTCCTCCGTGGCCAGGGACAGCAGCGAGGATTCCGGCTCAATGAACAAAGCTGAATTCCAAAGGGACTCAACCATTAGAGCTAGCACATCATCTTGCCAGGTGAGCATTTCCACGCTTACGGTCGAATAACATTGTTGACACGCTTCCGGGTGGTGCTGTGGTTAATTGGTCTTTCTAATTCAGCCTTTGCGTTCACCTTTCCATCCCTACTCCGCAGCCTGCAGCATCTGTTCATCCACGCCGCACACCTTGACAGTCTCCAATCCAGGATACCAACTTCATGTGCTCCCGCATGGACTTCATGGCAATGCTCTTTCACTTGGACATAAGGTACCAGATATCCTTTCAGATTATACAGATTTTGATTGTTCTTTCTTTTCGATTAGTCTTACGCAAGTGTTTGATTGCTAATATATGTCCTTGAATTTCTCATACCTTTCCAGAAATAGTATTGATCTGTAACGACATAATTCCTACCAAGGGGTACGTGTTGCCAAAATTGTCAAGCAGGTTGTGTTATATATATATGTATTAAATAGTATTTATCTTTCCTTGACTCTGGATAAGATTTACGCTTGATCTTTGAGGTGGTACATCTTGCCATTATCATCTTACTTAGAGCCCTACAAGTCCCGTTTCCTCTTCCTGTTGCTGATATCTTGGCCAGGTAAGCAGTACGCACATGTTAATTTGTTGTTTGGAGATTCTTGGTTTCCTGTTGACAGCAAGTTGTGTTCGTGTGCGGACATTTTTCATCGTGGTCTAAGCAATTTTTGGTTTGTGACTTTCCACGTATCATTAGCCACTATTCTACTTCAGAGTAGCAGTCTTGGGTACTCTGAAGGTACGAGCATGTGAACTGCCATGCATTTTAATATATTATATAGAGATATGTCTGATCAACTCTCAAAGAGATTCTACCCCGCAAAAAAAAACTCTCAAAGACATTCTGAACTCTTTGAGCTATTCCATTAATCCATGCCTCAAGGACTCGCCCCTGTTAATTCTGGATGGTAATTTTTCTTATCTTACTCATCATTTGTGGATTAGATTAACTAAACTGGATTTCATTATTTTGCTAGGTGTGTTTCCCTTGACTACGGAATTAGCAGCTCAATTTCTCAATTAAACAGTGAGTCTAATTTGATGTGGTTCGGCAGTGGTTGTCCCTTTGATGATTCTTCTGCACTATTGATCATGTTACATCAAGTTAGTTGTACATAGCTTTATTTGCATGCATGACCATTCTAATAGATACCAATGATTGCAGGTTGAGATCTTTATTGATTGATGCAAGCAACTCTTCTTCTTTGAGATCTTCTCAACTGTTTCTTCATGTATGTAGGTGTTGCAGGTTGTCAGTCAGGATCGAGTATAATATTTTCTCCGTGTGGTCACTAATGTCAAGTATTAACTATTTTGCATCCCTTCCTGCACAACATTTTTTTATAAGATTTACAACATAGTTTATTTTGGAAGTCTACTTAAAAACATATAATGTTCTCAAAGTTAATCTCATAGGTGCATACGATCGTATAGTCCGCTGGCTTGGTCAGACTAAAAAACCTCACTTAAGTTTTCCTAAGTAGCCTTTTGGTTAATCCTTTTGCGCACGCAATAAAAATTTGTAGCATCACACGGCCAATATTTTTCTTCATGTCATTTTTTTCCTTAATGTACATATGTAACATCAGCTGATTGGCATGCTAACGACTCGCAGCAACGTGCGGGGAATCATCTAGTTAATATAGTGGGGCGCAGGCCTATTTCTTCCAACAGGGTTGCCCAGCCTACTAGTAGTGGTGGCCAATGCTGCAGCAGCTCCACATGCACCACAGATTGACGAGTGTCATCATGAAATATCGACATCTTTCCTTTTAACATTTCATCATGGAATTGTTTGGTGCTAGAATTTGTGACTTCATCAACTCAAGAAAATAGGGCTAGGACGCATCAAGTCCTCGGGGTTTGTGAACATAATCTTACATTTTTGGTCCATTTTCTGTAGGCACTACTAGGGAAAACCTTATACACAGAGGATTATCAGTAGCACTGGTTAAAATAAGGTGCATAGCAGTAGCACGGCCCCAGGAAAAGGCGCTACTACTATAATTGCCACGTTGTTGCCGACATGCTAGGTATAGTAGTAGTGCGCTTCCTAAACACGCACTACTGCTAAGTAGATAGCAGTAGCGCATTTTCTGGGGACAGCGCTATTGCTAAGTTTGAGTCATGCCACATGGCGGGCCCCACATAGTAGTAGCGCTCGTTGGAGGAGCGCGCTACTGCTATGCTTTTATCAGCAACATGGTTTCCCAACCCTCGCTGCTGCTAATGTGCAACATCCACCTTTTCCTACCCCTCCCCCATCCTCTCTTACTTTCACTTTCGCCTAACTCCCACCTCCTCTCTCCCTCACTTTGCTTCTTCTTCACCACTTCTCTCCCCATTACTCTCTTTCTTCTACCTCTCTTTCTCTCTCTTTAATGCTCCTAGCTAACTACACCACCTCCATTAATGCAACTCCTTTCTCTCCCCCCTTCACTAGTTAGAGTCACCTCCTTCCCCAACTAGGTAGGTAGATCTACCCATTTAATGAAGTGACCTATGTACCTCCCTATCTAGATCTAGCCATGTCAAGAAGTAAGCTTTGTCCAGTTTTGATCATTCCCTAGCTAGGTGTGTGGCGACATCGATCGACATCATCATCACCGCGCTCGATCTCGAGATAGGTGATAATTTGTGCTTTTGCAAGAATGGAAATATGTTTATGTGTGCGACATGACATAATCGGGCGATATGATGGAAATTGTGAGTGTGGCATGAGTTGCCGCCGAATTGTGCTTGAGTTGCCTATGTTTTGCCGAAATGTCGATTTATTTCCGTTTTGACGAATTTTGGACAAACTCTATATGTCCTATTTTTTGGGAAGGTCATGCCTAATCTTTGTATGACTTTGATGCATGCATGTATTTTTATAATCAATTTGTTTATTATTACCATGCAGGCGTTCATGATGGTCAGTGGAACGATGGTTGAAAGGTGGTTGCGATCGGCGGTGCAGGACATGAATGAAAATAACCAGACAAAGATTTTATGTCCGCGTCGAAGATGCAAAGGAGGAGTTTGGCTTGACCCCTATGAGGATGGTCGTTTGATGGCGCACCTGCTCATGACTGGTCTCATGGATGGCTATACTCGGTGGATAATTGAAGAACAACAAGAAGAAGATGATGATGATGAGGACGCCGACGGGGCAGCGGAGAAGAGGCCGGACATGGCGGTGGAGAAGAGGTCGGACATGGCGGGGGAGAAAACATGGACTACACGTCGCAGACTTCATCGCCACTAAGTTCAATCGTGCGGGACCCTCTTGTTCGATACCTGCTTCGCAAGGAGATGAGTACTGATAGAGCTTCTTCTAGAGAGGAGGCCAAGTTGGAGCAACTGGTGGTAGACTCGAACACTCCATTGTATGATGGTTGCGATCCCGAGGTGACCCGCTTGAGTTTCACGCTCGAACTTCTGAAGACGAAGGCTAAAAACAAATGGACCGACACTAGCCTCGATGAGCTTCTCAAGTTGTTCTTACTGCGGGGAATCTATGCCCTACTAGTGTGGATGAGGCCAAGAAGATCATGTGCCCTCTTGATCTGCCGCACGTTAGATACCATGCATGCATCAACGTTAGATACCATGCATGCATCAACGATTGGCACGCGGAGAGGAAAAAGCACGACGATGGAGATGATCCGAAGCTAAGACACCTCGCAAACGCAAGCCAGTGGAGAGCGTTCAATGGTGAATATCGATATTTTGCATGTGATGCAAGGAACATAGTGCTTGGTGCGTGTACCAATGGCATGAATCCGTTTGGCAACCAGAACACCAAACATAGCACATGGCTCGCGTTTGTATGGATGTACAACCTCCCCCCTGGTTGTGCATGAAGTCGAAGTATATACACATGAGCATGCTGGTTCAAGGGCCAAAACAACCGGGAAATAATATTAATCTGTATCTGGGACTACTTCAAAAGGAATTAGACACGTTATGGAAAACACCGGCCAAGATATGGGACGCCAACAAAGGCGAGTATTTCTACATGAGAGTCGCGCTGATCATGACGGCACAAAACTATCTCGGTTACAGATATGTCGCAGGACAGGTGTGCCACGGATATTGCGGATGCACGTGGTGCATGGATGATACAACGTCTCAGCAGCTAACGTCAATGAAAGATGGCGGGTCTAGGAAAATCGTGTACATGGGGCATCGAAGATGGCTCGAGAAGGATGACTCGTGGAGAAACCGTGTAGATCTATTCAATGGCGAGGCTGAGCATCTAGGACCTCCACATAAGCGGATCGACACCAAAATCGATGAGCTATTGAAAAACTAGGAACAATGCCTCGCGCCGGGAAAGACGATGAAAAAGGCACCGGAGCCGCTGATGAAGGTATGGAAGACGAGGTCTGTTTTCTTGGACTTGGAGTACTGGCACAAACTTTACACGCCTCATTGCCTTGATCAAAGGCATATTTGTAAGAATGTCCTTGAGAGCTTTCTTGCGACACTGATGAACATGCTGGATAAGACCAAGGATGGGCCGAAGGCAAGAAAAGACTTGCAAGATTTGAAAATCAGGGCAGATCTGCACATGCCGCCCCGTAAAAAGTCAGAGGAGACAGAGATGGAGATGGAGGCACATGAGAAGAAGGGAAAAAAAGTGAAGAAAGAGGATTATTGGCCCCCTTCTTGCTTAACCACAAGTCTGGCTGGGATCGATCAATTCTACAAGTGCCTTACCGGAATCAAAGTTAGTTCTCGTTACTGTGGGAAGATAAGCAGATTTCTAGACACGAGGAAGAAAAGGTTGAGTGGGATGAAGTCCCATGACTGTCATGTGATGATGGCGCAGATACTACCTGTTGCCCTTAGAGGGATAATGGACAAGCACGCCCGTGACACGCTTATTGGTCTCTGCAACTTTTTTGATGTCATCTCTCGAAAGTCGATCAGTGTGAAGCAGCTCTGAAGGCTAAAAGAAGAGATCGTTGTGATACTAAATGAGCTTGAGATGTACTTCCCGCCCTCGTTCTTTGACGTCATAGTGCATCTCTGTGTCCACATTGTGGACGACATAATAGACCTTGGGCCGTCATTCCTACACAACATGATGCCACTCGAGAGGATGAATGGGGTCATCAAAGGATTCGTCCGTAAGATGTCCCGTATGGATGGAAGCATCTTCCAGGGCTATCTAACACAAGAGTGCATCTCTTTCTACGAGAATTATCTATATGGCGGAGACCGACCTGGTGTTGGTTTGCCTGTTAAGAAGCACCTTGGGAGGCTCAAAGCAGAAGGTCACTCCAATGGTCGCAGGGAACTACATGTGAGTTACTCGAATCGACGCAACGACTTTGACATAGAAAACTTAGTAGTGATACATCACCTAGACGTTGTAGATCCTTTCGTGACACTGCACAAAGAAACCATAGCAAAGAAGTTTCATGACCAGGTGCTACGCAGGACGGACGTCGAAGTTACTAGAGAGCACAACTCCACTTTCCTGCATTGGTTCAAAGAGCATATTCTTGCTAATCCCCGGAAGAGGGTTCTAAGGATGGATCGCTCATATACGCCTTAGCACATGGCTCCGCGGCCAACCTCGCGACATATCAGGCATACGATATCAACGGATACACATTCTACATAGAGGCCAAATATATGAACCATGATTTTTAGAACTCAAGGGTGATGATGGAATGCATGACCGGCGACAACGCTGCAACTGAGAGATTCTACGGAAGGGTCGAGGAGATCTGGGAGCTTGACTACTTTAGACTGCACAACGCGATGATGTTCCATGTCAGATGGGCTAAGAATGTCGAAAGAGAAACCCAGTATTTCACTACCATGTCTATACACAACGCCAAGAGCGCTACCGTGAACGCCATCGCAAAAAACGAGCCATGGGTACACTCTAAGCACGTGACACAATGCTTCTTCATAACCGACCCGAGCAATCCCAGCCGTGTTATCGTGAGGAGAGGCAAAACGAACATCATTGGAATGGATGGAGTCGCCAACGAGGAAGACTACGACCAGTACGGCAACCCGCTGAGGGAAGATGACGATGACGATGAAGCATACGTCAAAACAAGAATCAATACTACATTACCTAAGAAAGATCGTACTCCATGAAAAAGGAAAAGTCACAACGAGGGGCTCAATTATTCGTCTACGAATAAGAAGGGAAAGAAGCCCACTCAAAAACTAAAATGTCGACGCTGAGAAACCATGCTTCATATATATATATTCGTTATCTGTGTGTGTGTGTGTATTTATTTTGTGTACGCACTTATTCGTTATCTGTGAATGATGTGTAATATAAACCGCCGCCTGAGTTATATACATTGTATCCGATCCAATCCCCTTCTTCCCGGTTCGGTCTTCTTTCAGAAAGAAAAGAAAAAGAAAAATGAGAAAGGAAAGAAGAAAATGAAAATAAAATTACAAGGAATAGAAAAAAAAAGAAAAAGGAGAAATAAAATAAAACAAAAATAAAATAAAATAAAAGAAGGCGGAAAGGAAAAAATAAAATGAAAATGGAAGGAAAAAATGATAGGAATAGCAGTAGCACATTTTTCCTAAAAGGCGTACTGCTAGGGTCAAAGTAGCAGTAGCACGTCTCTGGATACGCACTATAGCTAACTTAGCTATAGCGTGGTTTGTCTAGATAGGCGCTACTGCTAACTTAGCTATAGCGCGTATCCAGAAATGCGCTACTACTACTTTGACTTAACCGCACTGCGCGAGCATCTCTGCACCAATTCCCCCCATTCCTTCCCTTTCTTCTCTGCGCGCCGTCGCCGGAGCCCTCGTCGCCCTTGCCTCCTCGCGGCGTCGCTGGAGCCTGTCCTCGCCGCGGCTGCCTTCTCCTCGACGTTGTCGCGTGCCTGCCTCCTCCTCCTCGACCTCGCCGGCGCCTGCAGCCTCCTGCACGTCGCCGCACGCCTGCCTCCTCCTCCTTGACCTCGCCGACGCCTGCAGCCTCCTCGACGTCCCCGTCTCCCTGACCCCGCCTCGCCTCGGACCCCCCTCTGTAAGCCCCCACCAATCCCCCGACCTCTCCCCTTCCCTCTTCTCTGCTCTTTGCTCTCTCTCTTTGTCTCTCTGCCATATGAACGCTAGCTAGGTTAATTTGTGCAATATTAGTGCCATATGAACCCTAGATTAGTGCTAGGTTAGTTCTAGATTAGTGGCTATTTTTTAGTGCTAGTTAGTATGAACCCTAGGTTTCAAACTTTTGCTATTTTTTAGTTAAAGCAATTGTTACATTTTGTTTTTTAGTTAAAGCAATTGTTGCTATTAAAAAATAGAATTGATTAACACGAGTTAGTATGAACCCTAGCTAGGTTTCAAATTAGGTAGTATGAACCCTAGGTTAATTAGTATGAACCCTAGGATAGATTAGGTAGTATGAACCCTAGTTAATTAGCGTGAACCCTAGTTAGGATTAACCCTTGTTAGTATGAACCCTAGATTTCAAATTAGGACAGAAATTTAGCTAGGTTTTCGAATTAGGACAAAAATTTATCTAGGTTTCAAATTAGGACAGAAATTTAGGTAGGTTTGAAATTTGGACAGAAATTTAGGTAGGTTGCAAATTATGACAGAAACTTGACAAGTGCTGAATTTACTATCAAATTTGACAAGTGCTAAATTTAGTTTCAAATACTCTGAAGAAAAAGGACTTCTTGCATTTTTCTTCAAGTTCTATATTTTTCTTCATGTTATATGTAAATTTGAAGTGGACATGTGATTTGGACATGTGATATTTGGAATTTGGACATGTCATATTTGGACCTCTGATATTTTGGACATGTGATATTTGGAAAATGATGGTTATGTGCAGGGTAAATGATCCGAGTGTCCTATGTTTCGCCGGAATGTTGATTCATTTCCGTTCCGGTGAATTTCAGGCGCTCGATATGTCCACTTTTTAGCAAAGGTCATGCCAAAATTTCCCGTGAATTTTGGCAGGACTTGTGCTAAAAAGTAGGCATATTGAGTGCCGGGATTTGCTGCGACGGGAATGAAACAACATTCCGGCAAACCATTGACCTTTTTTATGTCATTACTCATTTTATTATAGTTTAAGAATTAAATGAAGAGACTTAATCGTATGAAACATGTCGAACAACGAAGAAACCGGTCCTTCTGACCACGATGCAGATGAGACGGATTATGAGGGTGAACATAACTACCTCGACTATTTGGCTACTGAGCACAATCAAGGTTTGTAGGGCGGCCTCGATGATGGTACTGACGCCTACATCGACACCGATGGCAGCGCCGAGACCGGCGGGAAAGGTACCGGTGCTGAAGCCAATAACGGAAAGAAGAAGCAAAAGAACTAGAGGATACGAAAACCTAACAAACTCGGCATCAGATGACTGCTGATCACAAAGATGGCCCCTGGCAAGTTTGAGCCATTAGAGCCAGAAGAACCTCGCAAGTGCTATGGGAACCAACTCGGATGCATCCTATGGGAATGCGTGAGCATCAACGATGATGACTTAAGGGGTAAAGAACATTTGAAGCAGTTGCTCCTAACGAAGCTGCACAAGAGATTCCAGTTCCCCAGCCTGGATGACAACATAGAACACCCGTGGGAGATCTGAAGATGAAAAGTATTAACAATCACGCCATGGGCATGTTCAACAATGATTTGGCCACCTAGAAAGGGAGGGTGAAACGAGCTATTGAGGCTAATGAACCCCTCTCCAAGATTCTGGAGGAAAATCCAACACTTATGGAAGAGGAGTTCCAAAAGTTCAAGGACACTTGTGCTACCGAGGCAGCCAAGGCGGAGGCTGAGAAATTCAAGGCGCTTCAGCAAAGGAACACGGGGAACCAATGCCTCGGTAGCCGTGGCTACCTTGGCAAAAGGCCCATACGGGATAAGGAGGACGCGAAATGTGAAGCCACGGGGAACCCAGACCCCTTCGCGAAGTTCAACGCCCCCTTGGAGCATGACTTCATGAGGGCCTGCTACAAGTGGAATAAGGAAAAGAAGGTTTTTTACACGGACCCGATCACGAGGAAATTGGAAAGAATACTAGTAATTATTATTTTACCACACCTTACATTTAGCTTCTGATTAAGTTGACTACATATTCATAAACGATTCACATTCCTTTTATAGGAGAAGCAACACAGGCTTCCAGCCGAAAGCGAGTCTTCGTCATGAGGCCTGATACGTCTCCAACGTATCTATAATTTATGAAGTATTCATGCTGTTATTCTATCATTCTTGGATGTTTTACAATTATTTTATAGCAACTTTATATCATTTTTTGGGACTAACCTATTGACCCAGTGCCCAGTGCCAGTTGTTGTTTTTTGCTTGTTTTTTACATCACATTAAATCAATATCAAATGGAGTCCAAACACCGTGAAACTTTTTGTGGATTTTTTATGGACCAGAACACCCAGGATGGGCCAAAGCAGCACCTAGGGTGTGCCCTGAGGTGGGCACAACCCACCAGGGCTCGCCTGGGCCCCCAGGCGCACCCAGGTGGGTTGTGCCCACCTCGGTGGCCTCCCGCACCCCCTCTTTACCCTATAAATTCACAAATATTCCGAAAACCCTCGGGGTTAACCTAGATCAAAAGTTCCACCGCCCCAAGGCTCTGTAGCCACCGAAAACCAATCTAGACCCTTTTCGACACCCTGTCGGAGGAGGGAATCATCACAGGTGGCCATCTTCATCATCCCGGCAGCCACCACGATGAGGAGGGAGTAGTCCACCCTCGGGGCTGAGGGTTTGTACGAGTAGCTATGTGTTTAATCTCTCTCTCTCTCTCATGATCTATATCATGGGCTTTGTTAGTATATATGGATCATATGATGTTTCTCCCCTCTATACTCTTGTTGTGATGAATCAAATCTTTACCCTTTGAAGTTTTGTCTTGTCGGATTGAATATTCAGATACGAGAACACATGATGTATGTCTTGCAGTATGAATACTTGAGGTGACAATGGGGTATCATATTGATTCACTTGATGTATGTTATGGCACTCAACATTGGGGTAATCTATGCATAGGCGTTAATGCATGTTTTTATTATATTTTCTCCGATAGAAACTTTGGGGTCTCTTTGCAGTCCTTTGTGTGGAGTGAGTACTATGAATATGAATTTGCTTTGGTGTTATTTTAGTATGAACTATTGATTAGATCGATCGGAAAGAATAGCTTGTGTTATTTTAGTACGAACTCTAGGATAGATCGAACGGAAAGAATAGCCTTGAGGTGGTTTCGTACCCTACAAACAATTTCTATCTTTTGTTCTCCGCTAATAGGAACTCGGGAGTGATTCTTTATTGCACTTTGAGGGATAATCATATGATCCAACTATGTTAGCATTGTTGAGAGGTTGCACTAGTGAAAGTACGGACCCTAGGCCTTGTTCTTAAGCATTGCAATACCATTTCTGTGCCCGTTTACTTTTTGCTACCTTGCTGTTTTTATTTATTCAGATTATAAAAATATATTTCTACCATCCGTATTACACTTTTATCACCATCTCTTCGCCGAACTAGTGCACCTATACAATTTCCCATTGTATTGGGTGTGTTGGGGACACAAGAGATTTCTTGTATTTGGTTGCAGGGTTGTTTGAGAGAGATCATCTTCATCCTACACCTCTCATGGATTGATAAACCTTAGGTCAGCCACTTGAGGGAAAATTGCTACTGTTCTACAAAACTCTGCGCTTGGAGGCCCAACACGTGTCTACAAGAATAAAGTTGCATAGTAGACATCAAGGCCCAAGTGGGACACCCCTCTCAACCGGGCCTTGAACAAACTGAAGGGACTCCCTTTGGACTAGCGGCCGCAATATGGACGTGTGCACGATGCCGGAGACGGTGCCACATGGAAGGTCTTTTACAACAAGGGTCCAGAGGCCAAGAAGTAGAAAAAGAAGTTCAGTCAGGCTGACATCAACGAGAAGGTGAAGCTTGCGTTCAAGAAAATATAGCTGAGGACGCAAAAAAGCAGCTTAGGAGAAAAATGAGTTGGTCCAGCAAACAATCGTTGCAACAGTAGCTGTCTGCATACTAACTTGTTCCCGGCTGTCATCAACTGGGTGAAGGAAAATCCAAACTAGACGGCAGATGATTTTCCCATGCCCAGCTTCGTCGGGAGAAACTCAGTGAACATCACAACCGCACCATCACCTGCTCACGCAACTGCGCCTGCTCCCGCACCCACTCATAGCAGCCCGTCCTCTGTCTCTGGCGCTAGGTGGGCCTTCGTCTTTGGCTGAGCTCGATGCCCTCACGGTAATTACATGTCGCACCAACATATATCTAGAATATTAAGTTTTCGTTGCCTTTCAAATGTTTTACGCCGCAGACATGTCTTTGCAGACCGACGAAACCTCGTGCATCGTACTCTACTTGATCAAAGTCCATAAGGTGGATGTGGGAAAGGCGGTGATAACGAAACCCTTGGAACTCAGGTTCCACGGCTAGCAGATCCCCGTTGGCAACTTCAGGGTTAACTTGTGGAGTGTGAAATCAGGGCACGAGGATATGCCTCCTCCGGTACGGATCGGGGAGAGGACGACGAGACCCTGACGCGGCTTGGAAACTGCAAGGATTGGATGCTGCTATGGCCGAAGAATCTTCTTCGTCTGGAGGCGGGTGAGAGCACACCAATAACCACACATCAACAAGCAGGTATGAACACCACCACCCCGCCTACGCAATTACCAGCGCCGATAGTGCCGGCTGAGAGCGGCGGACGACGCGAGAAAGGGGGTCCAATAGTGGATGATGTAATCACACCCATAGAACAAAGATTGGATGATGAGATGGACGAGGATGACCCTCTTTGGTTCCTCAATATAGGCGCCTATGATGATGATGTACAAATGATGAGTTAGGCATATGACGACTCGAGCTATCAGCATGCTGATGAGGAGATGGATGAGGTGCCCAGGCAGGAACGTCCTAGCAGGGTTGATTGCAAGAAGTCTCTCTTCATGCAATCCTCACAAGACACGCCTGAAGATGCCGCCTCAATGCAGGCTCAACTAGTTGAGGGTCGTACAGTGCTTAGCCCGACAACACTGGGGCATGGGTTAAGGAAGGGTGTGGAAGGTCATCCTAAGAAAAATGAGATGAAGAGACCATCGAAGAAAGGCTCTGCTACCTACAAAAAAGCCAGAGCACATAGCAACCAGACGACAGATTTTGCAGAGCGTGCACCTATCAAAGGTGCGGCCATGTTCCATGTCACGGGCGAGCCGATCCTACCACCGAAACTGCTGGAGGCCATATCAGGGGATCTCAAGAGACTGCATGACCATATGATGTCGACAGAGATAAGCCTACTAGCCTCGAAGGATCCAGGATATCCGACATAGGTGGTTCGTGTGCCTAAGGGAAGTGCTACATCGGCACATGGCCCGCGGAGGTGTTCTTCGTGCGGTTTGACCATATCTTCGAGATGTTTCTGACAAGGCGGCTCAATTTTACAATCGTCCGCCTTTTTGTGCTACATCTGAACTCCGTCATGAAGAGAGAACAAGTCTCGCAAATCTGTGTGGCGGATCCATACTACATGTACGAGTCATTCTTGAGTCTCGGCAACTTTGAACGTAAAACTGCTAGGAACCTCGAAAACTTCATGATAAGGAATAAGGACCAGGAAATTGTCCTCCTGCCTTATCACCCAAAGTAAGTCAGAGCCGGACAACCCTTTCGTACATTTCAATCATTCCTTCTCGCTCATATGGACAATAATTGGAGGTGTTTTTCCCCGCAGCAACGAGCGAGCCATCCTGATCGTTCTTTACCCACGAGTCTCCCACGCCGTGTATTTTGACCCTACCAGAAACTACGAGAAGAAGGACTACACCCACATAATGAATATTCTAGATGATGCTCTCCGCGACTTTAGCTTGAGGAGTGGCCACCTATAGATCAGGAAACAAAGGAACCGCAAACCAGGTTTCTCGCATAAAACTGACTTCTGCTGCATCCATGTCCCAAAACCAAGAAGGAACGATGGTCTACCTCCTCCATCTCATAATGGAGTTCAGAAGGGATCACTAACAGCTTCGCGTGACAACCAAAATCGATGATCATATCCGCAAGTGGGCAGAATCCCAAGATGAAGCAGATTATAAACTTAGAGATGACTTCTTTCACATCCAGAGGGACATTGTGATGATGATCATGAAAGAAGTCGTCGAAGAGAAGGGGATGTTCCACCACGGCCCTATATCACGAGCTGACGTCTGAACTCGCATAGGCATGCAATGTCAGGACCTCATGCCGTTCAGAAGCTAGGATGCATCCTCGATGATATGGATGGATGGAACTTCTAGTGATTTATGATGGCGACAATGATGATATGTGTCGGTTGTACTTGTATACTTTCTGTAGCGATGAAACTTTGTGATGTCCACGGTTCCTGCCGAACTTGAGTAACGCTACTTTGTTAGTTTGGGTACGATGACCTGCGTACCTCTAGTTAATTAGTGTGCGTACAATGAAACTGCGTTGGTTATTTATGTTTACTATATGTTGCATCTATTTGCTAACCCTTTCTTTTCGTGTTTGTCAAGTATATTTTGTTGCATATGAGTGTACATTCTCTTGATGAAGATGCATCTCTAACAGGTACCTAGATCCTTGATGGCGAAGATGCAGTGCTATGTCGTGTACATAGGGAAGGTTCCGAGAGTGTACAACGAGTGGCCCGGGTGTCAGGCGCAAGTGAGTGGTTCTCGGGTGCCAGCCATAAAGGCTTCAAAGGCAGACAAGAAGCAGAAGCTAGTTACCTGAGGTTCACGCTAGAGAGAGAGAGGAATCATAACCGTCGCCTCATGTATTGCATAGTTCCGCTCTCACTCATAGTGATAGCTCTTCTCGTCCATATCATTGTTTAGATGGATGGCGATGTAGTTGCAAGTATTCGATACATGTCATAACTTGTATCGCTATTTCGAGATGATGACGAGAGACATCATTTTGTGTTGGATGATTATTATGATGATGACATGATCGATTTTTATAGGACTATTTGTATGTGTATGATATGATCGGATTTGTATGTGTATGATATGCTAGAGACTATTGTATAAAACTTGTACAAATACAAAGGAAAATACGCAACAATTTTTTTCCAAAAACTAATAACAGTAGCACGGGGTAGGACTTTAGCAGCAGCGAGCTCTTAGCAGTAGCGATTTTTAGACAAGGGTGCTACAGCTATTATCAGGAGCACGTTTATGCAACCAATGCTACTGCTACCCCTAGATAGCAGTAGCACGGGCCAATACACGCTACTGCTAAAATTTAGCTGTAGCGCCTTATCAGTAGCACGGCTACCCGCACTACTGATACGCATTTGACACACGCTATTGCTAGCCTTTCCCTAGTAGTGAGGGAATCGTTGCATGGAAAAGAAAAAAATCCTATGGATTCACCCAAGTTCTAACTAGGGGATGCTAGAAACAAGAGGCAGTGTGTCCACATACCCTTATAGACCGAAACGGAAATGTTCAATGAACGTGGTTGATGCAGTCGTACTATTCGTCATCCAACCCGATTGAGCGCCACACGAATGGCACCTCCGAATTATGCACACGTACGGCTTGGTGACGCCCCTTCTTGATCCAGCAAGCGAGGAGAGAAGTAAATGGGATCTAGGCCAGCAGCACGATGATGTGGTGGTGGTGGAAGATGAATTTCTGCAGGGCTTCGTCAAGATGTTGTGATGGAGGAAGTGGAGGGGGAGAGAGAGAGGGGGCAAGGCCAGGGCTTTAGGTGGGGGAACCCAGCCCCTCCCCTCTCTTTATATAGGGGGTGAGGGGGTGCTTCCAAACTTGGTCCCCTCCAAGCCAAGGGTCGGTGGCCAAGGGGGGAATTCTTGCCCCCAAGGCTCCTCACGCCTCCCCCCTTAGGGTTTCCCCCAGCCCAGCCCCATGGGCCCTTGGGGGGCTGGTGGACCTGGCCCATGTAGGCCATAGCGCCACAGCTCAGCCATGTAGGCCTATGGGACAAATGGGACCCACGGGTGGACCCCTAGAACCGTTTGGAACTCCCTGATAAAAGTACCGAAAAAAATCAAACTTTTTCCAGAACCCCGAAAACCACTTTCCTTATAAGAAACTTTACCTCCTAACTATTCCGAAGCTCCTAGTGATTTCCCGGATCCCACTCGAGACTCTAAAATACCTCCAGACTCACCACTATGAAGATCCCAACACCACTCTAGCGTTACCGAACATTGAATGTGTGACCTTAATGGTTTGAGAAAACATGTAGACATGACTGAGACACCTCTCTGATCAATAAGCGGGACATGGATGCCCATAATGACTCCCACATATTCAACAAAGATCTTTATCGGTTTGAACCATGATGTTAAGGATTTAGATAATCCAGTATACAATTCCCTTTGTCTCGTGATATTTTACTTGCCCGAGATTCGATCGTCGGGATTGTCATCACTACAAAAAAATACACTTCCGTGATGATACGTGTTTGTCATAGTAGGTCACATTTTCTGTCATGCATGTTGAGGGAGTCCTGGATTAGGGGGTGTCCGGATAGCCGAACTATAACCTTTGGCTGGACTCTTGGACTATGAAGATACAAGATTAAAGACTTCGTCCCGTGTCCGGATGGGACTTTCCTTGGCATGGAAGGCAAGCTTGGCAGTACGGATATGTAGATCTCCTCCCATTGTAACCGACTCTGTGTAACCCTAGCCCCCTCCTGTGTCTATATAAACCAGAGGGTTTAGTCCGTAGAACAACAACAACAACAATCATACCATAGGCTAGCTTCTAGGGTTTAGCCTCTTTGATCTCGTGGTAGATCTACTCTTGTACTACCCATATCATCAATATTAATCAAGCAGGAGTAGGGTTTTACCTCCATCGAGAGGGCCCGAACCTGGGAAAAAACATTGTGTCCCTTGTCTCCTGTTACCATCCACCTAGACGCACAGTTTGGGACCCCCTACCCGGGATCCGCCGGTTTTGACACCGACATTGGTGCTTTCATTGAGAGTTCCGCTGTGTCGTCGCCATCAGGAAGGATGCCTCATCCCACCTTTAAAGACGGTATTGTTGCTAAGGGAGCTTTGGCTATCGGCCAAACTCTCTGGCTATGTGGTTTCCTTATGAACGCCTGTTCGGCCGCTGCGCCGACGATGACTTCTCGGGTCATCGAAAGAAATCTTCACATCAACTCGGAACTCGCCGAGCAGTTAGATCCAATGGAGCTCTCTTCCCTAAACGAGCTCTTGGATCGCATCGCCGCCCTGGGAGTCGCTACAGACTATGATCAGATTGGGCCTAAACCCGATCTGAGAGAGATTAACTCTCCCCAGGCCACCCATCACGTTGCAGTGGTGGAGGAACAATGCGGCGACCCTTCATCTATCTTAAGGACTAGTTATGTCTGGATTCACGAGCCCTCCAGGCCGGATACCCGCGCACGGGAGGACTGTTGGAAATATGCCCTAGAGGCAATAATAAAAGCATTATTATTATATTTCCTTATTCATGATAATTGTCTTTATTCGTGCTATAATTGTGTTATCCGGAAATCGTAATACATGTGTGAATAACAGACAACAAACATGTCCCTAGTGAGCCTCTAGTTGACTAGCTCGTTGATCGACAGATAGTCATGGTTTCCTGACTATGGACATTGGATGTCATCGATAACGGGATCACATCATTAGGAGAATGATGTGATGGACAAGACCCAATCCTAAACATAGCATAAGATCGCATAGTTCGTTTGCTAGAGTTATCCAATGTCAAGTATCCTTTCCTTAGACCATGAGATCGTGTAACTCCCGGATACCGTAGGAGTGCTTTGGGTGTGCCAAACGTCACAACGTAACTGGGTGACTATAAAGGTATGCTACGGGTATCTCTGAAAGTGTCTGTTGGGTTGACATGGATCGAGACTGGGATTTGTCACTCCGCTTGACGGAGAGGTATCACCGGGCCCTCTCGGTAATGCATCATCACAATGAGCTCAATGTGACCAAAGTGTTTGATCACGGGATCATGCATTACGGTATGAGAAAAGTGACTTGCCGATAACGAGATTGAATGAGGTATTGGGATACCGACGATCGAATCTCGGGCAAGTAAAATACCGATTGACAAAGGGAATCGTATACGGGATTAATTGAATCCTCGACATCGTGGTTCATCCGATGAGATCATCGTGGAGCATGTGGGAGCCAACATGGGTATCCAGATCCCGCTGTTGGTTATTGCCCGAGAGCCGTCTCGGTCATGTCCGCATGTCTCCCGAACCCGTAGGGTCTACACACTTAAGGTTCGGTGACGCTAGGGTTGTAGGGATATGTATGTGCAGTAACCCGAATGTTGTTCGGAGTCCCGGATGAGATCCCAGACGTCACGAGGAGTTCCGGAATGGTCCAGAGGTAAAGAATTATATATAGGAAGTGCTGTTTTGGCCATCGGGACAAGTTTCGGTGTTATCGGTATTGTACCGGGACCACCGGAGGGGTCCCGGGGGTCCACCATGTGGGGCCACCTGCCCAGGTGGGCCACATGGGCCCTAGGGGGTGCGCCTTGGCCTGCTTGGGCCAAGGGGAACCAGCCCCAAGGGGCCCATGCGCCTAGGGTTTCAATGGGAAGGAGTCCCACAAGGGGAAGGCACCTCCTAGGTGCCTTGGGGGGGAGGGAAACCTCCCCTTGGCCGCCGCCCCAAGGAGATTGGATCTCCTAGGGCCGGCACCCCCCTTGGCACTCTTATATAAAGGGGAGAGGGGAGGGGGCAGCCGCACCCCTGGTCATTGGCGCCTCCCTCTCCCTCTCCAACACATCCTCCTCCTCCGTAAATGCACGACGAAGCCCTGCCGGAGTACTGCAGTTCCACCATCACCACACCGTCGTGCTGCTGCTGGAACCTTCTTCCCCAACCTCTCCTTTGCCTTGCTGGATCAAGAAGGAGGAGACGTCTCCCGTCCCGTACGTGTGTTGAACGCGGAGGTGCCGTCCGTTCGGTACTAGATCATCGGTGAATTGGATCACGGCGAGTACGACTACCTCATCCACGTTCACTCGAACGCTTCCGTTGCGATCTACAAAGTGGTATGTAGATGCTATCTAATCTGAATACTCGTTGCTAGATGAACTCATAGATGGATCTTGGTGAAACCGTAGGAAAAATTTTAATTTTCTGCAACGCTCCCCAACAGTGGCATCATGAGCTAGGTCTATGCGTAGTTCTTCTTGCGCGAGTAGAACACAATTTGTTGTGGGCGTTGATGTTGTCAACTTTTCTTGCCGCTACTAGTCTTATCTTGCTTCGGCGGTATTGTGGGATGAAGCGGCCCGGACCAACCTTACACGTACGCTTACGTGAGACCGGTTCCACCGACTAACATGCACTAGTTGCATAAGGTGGCTGGCGGGTGTTTGTCTCTCCTACTTTAGTTGGAGCGGATTCGATGAAAAGGGTCCTTATGAAGGGTAAATAGAAGTTGACAAATCACGTTGTGGTTTTAACGTAGGTAAGAAAACATTCTTGCTAGAACCCTAATTCAGCCACGTAAAACTTGCAACAACAATTAGAGGACGTCTAACTTGTTTTTGCAGCAAGTGCTTTGTGATATGATATGGCCAAAGTTGTGATGTATGATGAATGATCTATATGTGATGTATGAGATGTTCATGCTATTGTAATAGGAATCACGACTTGCATGTTGATGAGTATGACAACCGGCAGGAGCCATAGGAGTTGTCTTTATTTTTGTATGACCTGCGTGTCATTGAGAATCGCCATGTAAATTACTTTACTTTATTGCTAAACGCGTTAGCCATAGTAGTAGAAGTAATAGTTGGCGAGCAACTTCATGGAGACACGATGATGAAGATCATGATGATGAAGATCATGGTGTCAAGCCGGTGACAAGATGATCATGGAGCCCCAAGATGAAGATCAAAGGAGCTATGTGATATTGGCCATATCATGTCACGTTTATTATTTGATTGCATGTGATGTTTATCATGTTTTGCATCTTGTTTACTTAGAACGACGGTAGTAAATAAGATGATCCCTCATAATAATTTCAAGAAAGTGTTCTCCCTAACTGTGCACCGTTGCTAAGGTTCGTCGTTCCGAAGCACCACGTGATGATCGGGTGTGATAGGTCCTTACGTTCGCATACAACAGGTGTAAGACAGATTTACACACGCAAAACACTTAGGTTGACTTGACGATCCTAGCATGTACAGACATGGCCTCGGAACACAGAAGACCGAAAGGTCGAGCATGAGTCGTATAGAAGATACGATCAACATGAAGATGTTCACCGATGTTGGCTAGTCCGTCTCACGTGATGATCGGACACGGCCTAGTTGACTCGGATCATGTAATACTTAGATGACTAGTAGAGGGATGTCTATCTAAGTGGGAGTTCATTAAATAATTTGATTAAATGAACTTTATTATCATGAACTTAGTCTAAATATTTACAATATGTCTTGTAGATCAAATGGCCAACGTAGTCCTCAATTTCAACGCGTTCCTAGAGAAAACCAAGCTGAAAGACGATGGTAGCAACTATACGGACTGGGTCCGAAACCTGAGGATTATCCTCATAGCTGCTAAGAAAGATTATGTCCTAAGAGCACCGCTGGGTGACGCACCTATTCTCCCTGCAGAACAAGACGTTATGAACGCTTGGCAGTCACGCTGCAATGATTACTCCCTCGTTCAGTGCGGCATGCTTTACAGCTTAGAGCCGGGGCTCCAAAAGCATTTTGAGAGACATGGAGCATATGAGATGTTCGAAGAGCTGAAAATGGTTTTCCAAGCTCATGCCCGGGTCGAGAGATATGAAGTCTCCGACAAATTCTTTAGCTGTAAGATGGAGGAAAATAGTTCTGTCAGTGAACACATACTCAAAATGTCTGGGTTGCACAACCACATGACTCAACTGGAAGTTAATCTACCGGAAGAAGCGGTCATTGACAGAATCCTCCAGTCGCTTCCACCTAGCTACAAGAGCTTTGTGATGAACTACAATATGCAGGGGATGGTAAAGACCATTCCTGAAGTATATGCTATGCTGAAATCAGCAGAGGTTGAAATCAAGAAGGAGCATCAAGTGTTGATGGTGAATAAAACCACTATGTTCAAGAAGGGCAAGGGTAAAAAGAACTTCAAGAAGGATGGCAAGGAAGTTGCCGCGCCCGGTAAGCAAGTTGCCGGGAAGAAGCCAAAGAATGGACCCAAGCCCGAAACTGAGTGCTTTTATTGCAAGGGAAGTGGTCACTGGAAGCGGAACTGCCCCAAATACTTAGCGGACAAGAAGGCCGGCAAAACCAAAGGTATATGTGATATACATGTAATTGATGTGTACCTTACCAGTACTCGTAGTAGCTCTTGGGTATTTGATACCGGTGCAGTTGCTCACATTTGTAACTCAAAGCAGGAGCTGCGGAATAAACGGAGACTGGCGAAGGACGAGGTGACGATGCGCGTCGGGAATGGTTCCAAGGTCGATGTGATCGCCGTCGGCACGCTGCCTCTACATTTACCTACGGGATTAGTTTTAAACCTCAATAATTGTTATTTAGTGCCAAGTTTGAGCATGAACATTGTATCTGGATCTCGCTTAATTCGAGATGGCTACTCATTTAAATCCGAGAATAATGGTTGTTCTATTTATATGAGAGATATGTTTTATGGTCATGCTCCGATGGTTAATGGTTTATTCTTAATGAATCTCGTACGTGATGATACACATATTCATAGTGTGAATACCAAAAGAGTTAAAGTTGATAACAATAGTCCCACATATTTGTGGCACTGCCGCCTTGGTCACATGGGTGTCAAACGCATGAAGAAGCTCAATGCAGATGGACTTTTAGAGTCTCTTGATTATGAATCATTTGACACGTGCGAACCATGCCTCATGGGTAAAATGACCAAGACTCCGTTCTCAGGAACAATGGAGCGAGCAACCAACTTATTGGAAATCATACATACCGATGTGTGTGGTCCAATGAGTGTTGAGGCTCGCGGTGGCTATCGTTATGTTCTCACCCTCACTGATGACTTGAGTAGATATGGGTATATCTACTTAATGAAACACAAGTCTGAGACCTTTGAAAAGTTCAAGGAATTTCAGAGTGAGGTTGAAAATCAACGTGATAGAAAGATCAAGTTTCTACGATCCGATCGTGGAGGAGAATACTTGAGTCACGAATTTGGCACACGCTGAAGAAAATGTGGAATAGTTTCACAACTCACGCCGCCTGGAACACCTCAGCGTAATGGTGTGTCCGAACATCGTAATCGCACTCTATTAGATATGGTGCGATCTATGATGTCTCTTACCGACTTACCGCTATCTTTTTGGGGCTATGCTTTAGAGACTGCCGCATTCACTTTAAATAGGGCTCCGTCGAAATCCGTTGAGACGACACCGTATGAATTATGGTTTGGGAAGAAACCTAAGCTGTCATTTCTAAAAGTTTGGGGATGCGATGCTTATGTCAAGAAACTTCAACCTGAAAAGCTCGAACCCAAATCGGAAAAATGCGTCTTCATAGGATACCCTAAAGAAACTGTTGGGTATACCTTCTACCACAGATCCGAAGGCAAGATCTTTGTTGCCAAGAATGGATCCTTTCTAGAGAAGGAGTTTCTCTTGAAAGAAGTAAGTGGGAGGAAAGTAGAACTTGATGAAGTGTTGCCTCTTGAACCGGAAAATGGCGAAACTCAAGAAATCGTTCCTGAGGTGCCTGCACCGACTAGAGAGGAAATTAATGATTATGATCAAGATACTTCTGATCAAGCTCCTACTGAAATTCGAAGGTCCACAAGGACACTTTCCGCACCAGAGTGGTACGGCAACCCTGTCTTGGAAATCATGTTGTTAGACAACGGTGAACCTTCGAACTATGAGGAAGCAATGGCGGGCCCGGATTCCGACAAATGGCTGGAAGCCATGAAATCCGAGATAGGATCCATGTATGAAAACGAAGTATGGACTTTGACTGACTTGCCCGTTGAACGACGAGCCATAGAAAATAAATGGATCTTTAAGAAGAAGACAGACGCGGATGGTAATGTGACCATCTATAAAGCTCGGCTTGTCGCTAAGGGTTATCGACAAGTTCAAGGAATTGACTACGATGAGACTTTCTCACCGGTAGCGAAGCTGAAGTCCGTCCGAATCATGTTAGCAATTGCCGCATACTATGATTATGAGATATGGCAAATGGACGTCAAAACGGCATTCCTTAATGGTTTCCTTAAGGAAGAATTGTATATGATGCAGCCGGAAGGTTTTGTCGATCCTAAGAATGCTGACAAGGTATGCAAGCTCCAACGCTCGATTTATGGGCTGGTGCAAGCATCTCGGAGTTGGAACATTCGCTTTGATGAGATGATCAAAGCGTTTGGGTTTACACAGACTTATGGAGAAGCCTGTGTTTACAAGAAAGTGAGTGGGAGCTCTGTAGCATTTCTCATATTATATGTAGACGACATACTTTTGATGGGAAATAATGTAGAACTCTTGGACAGCATTAAGGCCTACTTGAATAAAAGTTTTTCAATGAAGGACCTTGGAGAAGCTGCTTATATATTAGGCATCAAGATCTATAGAGATAGATCGAGACGCCTCATAGGTCTTTCACAAAGCACATACCTTGATAAGATATTGAAGAAATTCAATATGGATCAATCTAAGAAAGGGTTCTTACCTGTGTTACAAGGTGTGAAATTGAGCTCAGCTCAATGTCCGACCATGGCAGAAGATATAGAAGAGATGAGTGTCATCCCCTATGCCTCAGCCATAGGTTCTATTATGTATGCCATGCTGTGTACCAGACCTGATGTAAACCTTGCCGTCAGTTTGGTAGGAAGGTACCAAAGTAATCCCAGCAAGGAACACTGGACAGCGGTCAAGAATATCCTGAAGTACCTGAAAAGGACTAAGGAAATGTTTCTCGTTTATGGAGGTGACGAAGAGCTCGTCGTAAAAGGTTACGTCGACGCTAGCTTCAACACAGATCTGGATGACTCTAAGTCACAAACCGGATACGTGTATATTTTGAATGGTGGGGCAGTAAGCTGGTGCAGTTGCAAGCAAAGCTTCGTGGCGGGATCTACATGTGAAGCGGAGTACATGGCAGCCTCGGAGGCGGCACATGAAGCAATATGGGTGAAGGAGTTCATCACCGACCTCGGAGTCATACCCAATGCGTCGGGGCCAATCAAGCTCTTCTGTGACAACACTGGAGCTATTGCACTTGCAAAGGAGCCCAGGTTTCACAAGAAGACTAGGCACATCATGCGTCGCTTCAACTCCATTCGTGAAAATGTTCAAGATGGAGACATAGAAATTTGTAAAGTGCACACGGATCTGAATGTCGCAGATCCGTTGACTAAACCTCTCCCTAAGGCAAAACATGATCAGCACCAGAACTCTATGGGTGTTCGATTCATCACAATGTAACTAGATTATTGACTCTAGTGCAAGTGGGAGACTGTTGGAAATATGCCCTAGAGGCAATAATAAAATCATTATTATTATATTTCCTTATTCATGATAATTGTCTTTATTCGTGCTATAATTGTGTTATCCGGAAATCGTAATACATGTGTGAATAACAGACAACAAACATGTCCCTAGTGAGCCTCTAGTTGACTAGCTCGTTGATCGACAGATAGTCATGGTTTCCTGACTATGGACATTGGATGTCATCGATAATGGGATCACATCATTAGGAGAATGATGTGATGGACAAGACCCAATCCTAAACATAGCATAAGATCGCATAGTTCGTTTGCTAGAGTTATCCAATGTCAAGTATCCTTTCCTTAGACCATGAGATCGTGTAACTCCCGGATACCGTAGGAGTGCTTTGGGTGTGCCAAACGTCACAACGTAACTAGGTGACTATAAAGGTATGCTACGGGTATCTCTGAAAGTGTCTGTTGGGTTGACATGGATCGAGACTGGGATTTGTCACTCCGCTTGACGGAGAGGTATCACCGGGCCCTCTCGGTAATGCATCATCACAATGAGCTCAATGTGACCAAAGTGTTTGATCACGGGATCATGCATTACGGTATGAGAAAAGTGACTTGCCGATAACGAGATTGAACGAGGTATTGGGATACCGACGATCGAATCTCGGGCAAGTAAAATACCGATTGACAAAGCGAATCGTATACGGGATTAATTGAATCCTCGACATCGTGGTTCATCCGATGAGATCATCGTGGAGCATGTGGGAGCCAACATGGGTATCCAGATCCCGCTGTTGGTTATTGCCCGAGAGCCATCTCGGTCATGTCCGCATGTCTCCCGAACCCGTAGGGTCTACACACTTAAGGTTCGGTGACGCTAGGGTTGTAGGGATATGTATGTGCAGTAACCCGAATGTTGTTCGGAGTCCCGGATGAGATCCCAGACGTCACGAGGAGTTCCGGAATGGTCCAGAGGTAAAGAATTATATATAGGAAGTGCTGTTTTGGCCATCGGGACAAGTTTCGGTGTTATCGGTATTGTACCGGGACCACCGGAGGGGTCCCGGGGGTCCACCATGTGGGGCCACCTGCCCAGGTGGGCCACATGGGCCCTAGGGGGTGCGCCTTGGCCTGCTTGGGCCAAGGGGAACCATCCCCAAGGGGCCCATGCGCCTAGGGTTTCAATGGGAAGGAGTCCCACAAGGGGAAGGCACCTCCTAGGTGCCTTGGGGGGGAGGGAAACCTCCCCTTGGCCGCCGCCCCAAGGAGATTGGATCTCCTAGGGACGGCACCCCCCCTTGGCACTCTTATATAAAGGGGAGAGGGGAGGGGGCAGCCGCACCCCTGGTCATTGGCGCCTCCCTCTCCCTCTCCAACACATCCTCCTCCTCCGTAAATGCACGGCGAAGCCCTGCCGGAGTACTGCAGTTCCACCATCACCACGCCGTCGTGCTGCTGCTGGAACCTTCTTCCCCAACCTCTCCTTTGCCTTGCTGGATCAAGAAGGAGGAGACGTCTCCCGTCCCGTACGTGTGTTGAACGCGGAGGTGCCGTCCGTTCGGTACTAGATCATCGGTGAATTGGATCACGACGAGTACGACTACCTCATCCACGTTCACTCGAACGCTTCCGTTGCGATCTACAAAGTGGTATGTAGATGCTATCTAATCTGAATACTCGTTGCTAGATGAACTCATAGATGGATCTTGGTGAAACCGTAGGAAAAATTTTAATTTTCTGCAACGTTCCCCAACAAGGACGTCACTCAAGCCCTGAACCTAGAGTCAGGCAGCGGGCCAGATTCATTGGACAACATCCAAGAATCCAAACTTCCGAGTCCGGAAACTCCCTGGCCCCTAAGTCACAGATTGGGTGAGGTTTCGGATACAATTCCACCCACCCACCCAAACATAAGCGATCTATCCCAAATTAGGCAAGAGCCCCAAGAAACAGTACACCATTATTGGGCCAGATTCCTCCTGGTAATGAACATGATCAAGGACTATCGCGAGGAAGACGCGATCTCATTCTTCTGCAATAATTGCATGGACAAGGGAATCCTCAACGCCATAAGTCGCTGTGAAATTACACGCTTCGCCGACTTGGCGTCCATAGTACGAAAGTACTGTGCGATGGAAAGCGCCTGGAAAACCGAAATAAAATTTTGGGACAATCCGGCCCTGAATACGAACCCAGTCCGAAATAAAAGGGTGCATTATCGCCAGACACCCGGGTTAAACACCAAAAAGCAAAAACCCTCTACAGGGCATGGAACCGTACTGGAGGGATGGCTCAATGGACACTATAAAATTCACAATACAGAGGGCGCCATACCAACTCATAGCCTTAGAGCATGTTGGATACTCCGACAGGTGGCCAAAAGTGGCAAAGATCTTCTAATTCCAGAAGCCACAGAGCACCATCCCAGGGATACCAGTACGGTATTAACAGTCTTCGAGGCTTTTGCATCAAATAATATGTGAAAACGAACACTCCGCAGCCTTGCCGAAGTCTACCACGTGGCAACAATAAACCCATGGAGTGACACGGCTATTACTTTTAATGCCAGTGACGAACCTAAATACCGAACAACCCGAGCACCGGCCGCATTGGTCATCAGTCCAATAGTGGACGGCTTTCGACTCACCAAGGTACTCATGGACGGTGGCATCGGATTGAACCTCATTTATGAGGAAACCCTTCAAAAAATGGAAACAGATTGGAACCGCATTGAGCGAAGCAGCACAACCCTTAGAGGAATAATCCCCAGTCGGGAAGCGCGCTGTACAAGAAAAATCACACTAGATGTGGTGTTCGGCACGCCGGATAATTACAGGTCCGAAGAGGTTACGTTCCAAGTGGCCCCATTCAGTAGCAGATACCACGCTCTATTAGGGCGGGAGGCGTTTACAATCTTCCAAGCCATACCCCATTACGGGTACATGAAGCTCAAAATGCCCGGGCCCAACGGAATCATCACTCTTGCTAGTGATCCAGACATAGCACTCCGCGCCGAAAATAAGATAGCCGCACTGGCCCTCGAGGCACTATCCGAAGCCCTAGCGGCTGAGGAACTGACTGTGCTGTGCCTCACGGTAAACAAGGACGATGTGATACTCGATAAAAGATCCAAGTCCACCTCCTTTAAACCGGCGGATGAAATAGTCAAATTCCAAGTCCATCCAACGGACCATACAAAAACAGCTTCCATCGGGGCACAATTAACCCCTGATGTAGACGCTGCACTACAAGAGTTCCTACGCGAGAACTGGGACATTTTTGCCTGGCACCCTTCAGACATGCCAGGAATCCCACGCAGGCTGGCCGAGCATAGCCTAAATATCCTAAAAGGATTCAAGCCAGTCAAGCAGGCTCTTCGGCGTTTCTCCGAACCTAAGAGACAAGCCATGGGAGAGGAACTAGCCAAGTTATTGGAAGCCGGATTCATCAGAGACATAAAACATCCGAACTGGCTAGCAAACCTGGTGATGGTACCAAAGAAGGACAAATCCTGGCGCCTGTGTGTCGATTTTAAGGACCTCAACAAGGCTTGCCCAAAGGATCCCTTCCCCCTCCCCCGCATCAATCAAATTATCGATGCTACAGCAGGACACGATTCATTGTGTTTCCTCGATGCATACTTCGGCTACCATCAAATTAAGATGGCAGAGCCAGACCAAGCCGCAACGACATTCATCACACCATACGACCCCTTCAGCTTCAACACAATGCCCTTCGGGCTCAAAAACGCCGGCGCAACATATCAGCGCATGATTCAGACATGTCTGGCAAACCAGATCGGCAAAACAGTGGAGCCATACGTAGATGAGGTGGTCGTCAAAACCAAACATGTCAAATCTCTAGTAGACGACTTGAGGCTCATGTTCGATAACCTCCGAACATATGACATCAAGCTCAACCCGGAAAAATGCGTTTTCGACGTACCAGCCGGAAAGCTCTTGGGCTTCATTGTATCCGTCAGAGGAATTGAATCAAATCCGGCCAAGATCCGAGCACTGTCACAATTGGATATCCCAAAGGACCTCAAACAAATACAAAAATTGACTGGATGCATTGCGGCTCTAAGCCGCTTTATCTCCCGCCTGAGAGAAAAGGCATTACCCCTTTATCGCCTCCTTCGGCGCACCGAACACTTTAAGTGGACGGATGCCGCCACAGCTGGACTGGAAGAAATAAAAGCCATATTGGCAACCAACCCAGTCCTGGCCGCGCCAAACATTGGCGAACCAATGCTATTGTACATTACGACAACTCATCAAGTTGTGAGCGCAGTGCTCGTCGTCGAACGAGAAACGGACGGACATAAATTCCCCCTTCAAAAGCCGGCTTACTATGTATCCACTGTCCTTACTCCATGCAAGTCACGGTACCCGCATTATCAAAAGAGAGCGTACGCGGTATTCATGGCATCCCGGAAGCTGCGACACTACTTTCAAGAGTGTTCGATAACGGTAGCCTCGGAAGTGCCACTTAATGATATTATAAATAACCACGACGCGACGGGCCGGATTGCCAAAATGGGCCATTGAGCTCCTCCCGTTCGACATAAGTTACAAGCCACGGCGATCTATTAAGTCGCAAGTATTGGCCGACTTCGTCGCCGAATGGACGGAAGCCGAACTCCCTAAAGAGTACGGCACATACTCCAACTGGATCATGCACTTCGACGGCTCCAAAATGTTGGCTGGTCTTGGGGCTGGCGTCGTTTTGACGTCCCCAACAGGAGATACAGTTCAATACGTACTCCAGATAATGTATACGGACTCCAACAACGCAACCGAATATGAGGCCCTTCTACATGGTCTCCGGATGGCAGTATCCATGGGCATTCAACGCCTAGAGGTGCGCGGGGATTCGAACCTCGTGATATCCCAAATAAATGGAGACTTTGATGCCAAGGATCCGAAAATGGCAGCTTATCGCAACTCCGTCCTAAAAATGTCAGCTCGGTTCGAGGGGCTCGAATTTCACCATATAGCCCGGGAAAACAATCAGGCTGCAGATGTCCTGGCACGCATCAGCGCAAAACGCGATGCAGTCCCCCCAACATCTTTTTGGAGAGGCTGTTCAAGCCATCCGTAGTATGGGAAGGGGAACCCGGCAATAACAACCCAGACCCAACCGCAATGCCCGATACCGAACACTCTGATATAATTGGAGGCTCTGCCAACGAAATAACATCTTCAGCCCACGCAATAATGGCCGTCATCGCCCCGTGGACAGAACCATTCCTAGCCTACCTAACTAGGCAGGAACTCCCCAAGGACCAAAACGAGGCACGCTGCATAGTGCGGCGATCTAAAGCCTATAAAGTCCATGAGGGAGAGCTTTATAAGAAAAGCACCACCGGAGTCCTTCAAAGGTGCATCTCCGAAGAGGAAGGGCGGAACCTTCTGGCAGAAATTCATGCCGGACTCGGCGGTCACCACGCCGCAGCCCGGGCCCTTGTAAGCAAGGCCTTCTGTACAGGCTTTTATTGGCCGACGGCCCGGGCAGACGCTCAGGACTTAGTCCAACGCTGCGTTGGTTGCCAGCTTTTTGCAAACCAAAGCCATATGCCACCCACCGCCCTCCAAACTATCCCCATCACCTGGCCCTTCGCGGTCTGGGGGCTTGACATGGTTGGACCCCTTAAAGGAGGAACCCACAAGAAAAAATACTTGCTGGTCATGGTGGATAAGTTCACCAAATGGATAGAAGCCAAGCCTGTTAAGACGGCCGAATACGGACCAGTGATAGACTTCACATCCAGGGTCGTACATCGTTACGGCGTCCCCCACAACATCATCATTGATAACGGCACGAACTTTACGGCCGACGAGGTAAAACTCTGGTGCAAAAACATGGGCATCAAGCTCGATTATGCTTCAGTCTATCACCCACAAACTAACGGTCAGGTCGAGCGAGCGAATGGTCTTATCATGAGCGGCATCAAACCCAGATTAGTGCGGTCCCTCAAGGAATATAACACGCACTGGGTAGAGGAGCTCTACTCCGTACTCTGGGGGCTGCGGACCACGCCGAATCGCACTACCGGATACACACCATTCTTCATGGTATACGGCGCAGAGGCGGTTCTGCCCTGTGACATAATTCATGACTCACCTCGAGTGCGCATGTACGAAGAAAGAGAAGCCGAGCTCGATCGACAGGACAATTTGGACGCCTTGGAGGAGGAGCGTGACATGGCAAAAGCCCGTTCCGCATTCTATCAACAGCAGGCTCGAAGATACCAAAGCAGAGAAGTACGGGCCAAAACTTACAATGTTGGCGAGTTAGTTCTACGCCTGCCGGATAAGAAAAAGGACAAACTCAAGCCCAAATGGGAGGGTCCCTTCATTATTGACCAAGTCCTGACTGGTGGAGCGTACCGTCTGCGGGATGCATAACGCAGCCCGACTCCGAAGATTCTACGCCTAGCGCCAGACTTTGTGTTCGTCTCCTTCCTCTGTCGATTTTTTATACACTATCTGTCTCATATTTCTCTCCTTCTCCCCTTCTTTTCTCTCACAGCCTTTA
Source organism: Aegilops umbellulata (assembly GCA_032464435.1). Classification (NCBI taxonomy): domain Eukaryota; kingdom Viridiplantae; phylum Streptophyta; class Magnoliopsida; order Poales; family Poaceae; genus Aegilops; species Aegilops umbellulata. Next base: position 135,859,948 of record CP136058.1, on the reverse strand, counting down.
AGGGCCCATTTGTGCCTTGTTTGCACACAACCGACGCGCTATCCGCGCTCATTATACCTGGGGGCTTCTTTAAAAGAAGATTATTCATACGGGCTTCATGCCCAACACATGTGTTATACTTCCGCATGTACCTTTTATTCACCATTATATGCATCGATATGACTTAAGTTTTGGCCAAGCTGGGTTGCCTGGCTCTTGTATTTATGCCCTACATTCCCGTTAATTCGGCTAGGGCATAAGGGGAGCACCTCTGCGATTGTTACTGCCGGGCTAGCGACTGGGTGAAGCCGAAAGCTAGCATTCTTAAGGGAATATTCGGTCGGTGAACTAAAGATGATTTCTCACTTATTTACTTATGCGCCCCCAGATGTTTTTTCTGCGTATCTTTTCGCAGTCCGGACATGCACTTTAGGGCATGCCTCCAAGGGAAAGAACCCCTAACGGAACTATTCTCCCTGGAAGATGTTTCTTACTAACCATGTAATATAACATAACTAGTTGGGCACTTGTCTGTTCAAGCACTAATGACCCCTACGCCTGGTCTCCATGCATGCCCCGGTTCTTACATAACCGAGAGGGTATTCGGATACACTCCGGACCGTCGGGTCCCAAGGTTGAAGCGAGAAGGTCCGCCATGACAAATGATCTACAATCCGGCTAGAAGGCATTATACATGTCACTTTACATTACATAGTCAATTTGACTGGTTAAATTCCTCTTCAATACCATCCAATAGGCTGTCTAGTCTACAGTCCTGTCGGGAATACTTTGTGGCCAATTCTACTTGGCCGTACACTAAGCTCACAGGGATCTCCTTCCCATCGGGCCCCACAGGTCCGACCTTGGCCATGTGGTTTGGGTCAGCCTTCGTGTACCGCGTCTTCACCATGGCCCAGGCCTCCCTGGCACCTTGACGGCAAGCCGATATTTTCCATAATCGGAAGCGCCGCCGCGCTCCCTTCAGCTTCTGCGCAAGCTCTCCAAGGCTTTCGGGCACGGAGACGGATGGCCACAAGGCCTGGGCGACGCCTTGCATCACATGCCGAACTCGTTCGTGCAGTTGTGAGAGCTCGGGAAGAAGGTCACCCGTAGAACCGAGCATTTCCTCTGCAGGACGACCTGTTAGCATACCTATAGACATAACTCTGTCAGCCGACTTCCTTGCCGAACTCTTTTTCAAAGTTTGTTCAAGCACTTACTAAAAATGCCGTGTCGAAGCCGCCGATTCTCCTTAACGGAGTCCGACAGTTGGGCACGAACATCCTTTAGCTCCACGCCCAGCTGGGTGTTGGCATCTAGGAGATCATTCTTCTCCTACCTCACCCTTGTAAGCACGCTCTCACCGACCTTTAGCTGGCGTAGGAGGTGTTGCTTATCCGGATTTACTCCGGCGCCATCTGCAATTTTATCGTTAGATCTACATATACGCTGCACTTTATATGATACTTAACATTTGAAGCATATATTACCAGAGGGGGTCTCCTTGGGCTCCCTTACTGCGGCTAGTGCGGCCTGAAGTTGGGCTTTGCACTCTTCCAGCTCATGGGACAGTTGGGTATTCTTTTCTGTAAGAACCTTCATAACAAATGATCCTTAAATCAGTTATTCTAACTGTTTCAAGTCTCAGGGGCTACTGGTATATATAATCACCAAATTTTCTCACCCGTATGTCCTTTACATACTGCTCCGTGGCTCTGGCTAGACCATTTTGAGCAACACGGAGGTACACATCTCCCTAATTGAAGGCATCCAATGCCTCTTGGGAGAAACAAGCGTCACGAAGAATGGTCTGGCGACGCCTGTGGTTCATGGCACTCTCCACCTCGGAATTGGTGGCGGGCAGTCTGTCCGCATCCTCTGTCGAAGGAGCGTCCGACGCGCGCCTCCGCTTCTGGACCCGGCCTTGGAGCTTGGCTGGTGGAGGCGCGATTGGCAACCTCTCCGGATATAGTCCGGCGAGTGCTCTTTTTCCTAAAGAAAGCACGGGCGTTAGTATGCCTCTGAGAATAATATCTTGGAATAAGATGGCGCGCCATACCGCTGCGCCGGTGTCTCAATACGGACTGCGTGTCTTTTCAGCCTGCATGGCCTCGCGGCCTCTTGTTGGCTCGTCGCTGCGGGCTCGGTATTCGTCCTCGAGGGCCTCCCCTGCAAAACACCGTTGGTATACGGTAATCAAAAATACGCAAGGACGGATCCTTTTCAAAGTGCTGGGACTTCGGTCTCAGTTACCTGTGAGGCTGGAAGTAGCCCAGGGTAATTGGCCGTAATGGCCACCAAGGCATTGTCATTGCTCAATTGGTAAAATACCCTATCGATTAGCTCCACAGATATGTCCGGATCCTCTTGGGAGGCCGGATCGAGGGACCGTTCCGGATCCTCGTGTTGTGGAGGAGGGATGTTTATTTCCCTCACGGCCTTACGCAACTCCTGTGTTGAAATCGCAAGATGAAATACTTAACTGTGGGAATATGGAACGGATGGGCGAGAAAAAGTATCAACTTACCCAGCTCGGAGGATTGTACATAGAAAATCCGCCCCATGGATTGACGCAGAGGAATTCCTCCTCCTCTCCCTTGTACAAAGTGGACAAGATCTTTACTAGAGCAGCAACCGATTCCGGCCCCTTACGGCCGCAACGGGTGGCGTCATCCTCCCCGTTGAAATCCCACATGGGGTGGCCTCTATATTGAAGCGGCTGCACCCCCCGCATAATGCATATGGCCATGACCTTGATCATGGTCAATCTGGATTGAGCTAGCGACCTTATCCGACTCATCAGGTAAAGAACGTCCCTGTCATCTTCCTCCAGGGGGCTCCGTGGACGCCAGCTCAGGCGCTTCTTCAAGAGAGCATTTTCGAACTCAGGAAGGCCGATCCGAATAGGATCCGGGAGGGGGACATCTTATATATAAAACCATTCTGAAGGCCAGTCTTCGGACGTCTTCTTTGGGGTTCCGGATAGATATCCGGTCCCGGCGATACGCCACACTTCGGCTCCGCCCACTTGATATATTGACCCCTTCTGAGAACGGGGCACAAGGCAGAACAGCTTCTTCCACAACGTGAAATGAGCCTCGCAGCCCAAAAACAGCTCGCAAAGGGCTTCGAAGCCCACGATATGCAATATGGAGGCAGGCGTAAGGTTGTGCAACTGGAGGCCGTAGAACTCCAGGAGTGTTGGGGAACGTTGCAGAAAATTAAAATTTTTCCTACGGTTTCACCAAGATCCATCTATGAGTTCATCTAAGCAACGAGTCATGGGAGAGAGATTGCATCTACATACCACTTTGTAGATCGCGAGCGGAAGCGTTCAAGGAACGGGGATGAGGTAGTCGTACACGACGTGATCCAAATCACCGAAGATCCTAGCACCGAACGGACGGCACCTCCGCGTTCAACACACGTACGGTCAGCGTAACATCTCCTTCTTCTTGATCCAGCAAGGCAAAGGAGAGGTTGAGGAAGATGGCTCCAGCAGCAGCACAACGGCGTGGTGATGGTGGAGCTGCAGTACTCCGGCAGGGCTTCGCCGAGCTCTACGAAGGAGGAGGAGGTGTTGGAGAGGGAGAGGGAGGCGCCAAGGCAAGGGGTGCGGCTGCCCCCCTCCCCTCCCCCTTTTATATAGGCCCCTGGGGGGCGCCGGCCCTGGGAGATCTGATCTCCCAAGGGGGCGGCGGCCAGGGAGGATTTCCTCCCCCCCCCCCCCAAGGCACCTAGGAGGTGCCTTCCACTTGTGGGACTCTTCCCCTTTGGAACCCTAGGCGCATGGGCCTCTTGGGGCTGGTTCCCCTTGGCCCATGTAGGCCAAGGCGCACCCCCTACAGCCCATGTGGCCCCCCTGAGGCAGGTGGCCCCACCCGGTGGACCCCCGGGACCCTTCTAGTGGTCCCGGTACAATACCGGTGACCCCGAAACTTGTCCCGATGGCCAAAACAGCACTTCCCATATATAATTCTTTACCTCCGGACCATTCCGAAACTCCTCATGACGTCCGGGATCTCATCCGGGACTCCGAACAACATTCGGATTACTGCATATACATATCTCTACAACCCTAGCGTCACCGAACCTTAAGTGTGTAGACCCTACGGGTTCGGGAGACATGCAGACATGACCGAGACGGCTCTCGGGCAATAACCAACAGCAGGATCTGGATACCCATGTTGGCTCCCACATGCTCCACGATGATCTCATCGGATGAACCACGATGTCGAGGATTCAAGCAACCCCGTATGCAATTCCCTTTGTCAATTGATATGTTACTTGCCCGAGATTCGATCGTTGGTATCCCAATACCTCGTTCAATCTCGTTACCGGCAAGTCACTTTACTCGTACCGTAATGCATGATCCAGTGACCAAACACTTGGTCACATTGAGCTCATAATGATGATGCATTACCGAGTGGGCCCAGTGATACCTCTCCGTCAAGCGGAGTGACAAATCCCAGTCTCGATCCGTGTCAACCCAACAGACACTTTCGGAGATACCCGTAGTATACCTTTATAGTCACCCAGTTACGTTGTGATGTTTGGCACACCCAAAGCACTCCTACGGTATCCGGGAGTTACACGATCTCATGGTCTAAGGAAAGGATACTTGACATTGGAAAACTCTAGCAAACGAACTATGCGATCTTATGCTATGTTTAGGATTGGGTCTCGTCCATCACATCATTCTCCTAATGATGTGATCTCGTTATCATTGACATCCAATGCCCATAGTCAGGAAACCATGACTATCTATTGATCAACGAGCTAGTCAACTAGAGGCTTACTAGGGACATGTTGTCTGTTATTCACACATGTATTACGATTTCCGGATAACACAATTATAGCACGAATAAAGACAATTATCATGAACAAGGAAATATAATAATAATGCTTTTATTATTGCCTCCAGGGCATATTTCCAACAGTCTCCCACTTGCACTAGAGTCAATAATCTAGTTACATTGTGATGAATCGAACACCCATAGAGTTCTGGTGCTGATCATGTTTTGCCTTAGGGAGAGGTTTAGTCAATGGATCTGCGACATTCAGATCCGTGTGCACTTTACAAATTTCTATGTCTCCATCTTGAACATTTTCACGAATGGAGTTGAAGCGACGCTTGATGTGCCTGGTCTTCTTGTGAAACCTGGGCTCCTTGGCAAGTGCAATAGCTCCAGTGTTGTCACAGAAGAGTTTGATTGGCCCCGACGCATTGGGTATGACTCCGAGGTAGGTGATGAACTCCTTCACCCAAATTGCTTCATGTGCTGCCTCCGAGGCTGCCATGTACTCCGCTTCACATGTAGATCCCGCCACGACGCTCTGCTTGCAACTGCACCAGCTTACTGCCCCACCATTCAAAATATACACGTATCCGGTTTGTGACTTAGAGTCATCCAGATCTGTGTCGAAGCTAGCGTCGACGTAACCCTTTACGACGAGCTCTTCGTCACCTCCATAAACGAGAAACATTTCCTTAGTCCTTTTCAGGTACTTCAGGATATTCTTGACCGCTGTCCAGTGTTCCTTGCCGGGATTACTTTGGTACCTTCCTACCAAACTCATGGCAAGGTTTACGTCAGGTCTGGTACATAGCATGGCATACATAATAGAACATATGGCTGAGGCATAGGGGATGACCCTCATCTCTTCTATATCTTCTGCCGTGGTCGGACATTGAGCTGAGCTCAATTTCACACCTTGTAATACTGGTAAGAACCCCTTCTTAGATTGATCCATATTGAACTTCTTCAATATCTTATCAAGGTATGTGCTTTGTGAAAGACCTATGAGGCGTCTCGATCTATCTCTATAGATCTTGATGCCTAATATATAAGCAGCTTCTCCAAGGTCCTTCATTGAAAAACTCTTATTCAAGTAGGCCTTAATGTTGTCCAAGAGTTCTATATCATTTCCCATCAAAAGTATGTCATCTACATATAGTATGAGAAATGCTACAGAGCTCCCACTCACTTTCTTGTAAACGCAGGCTTCTCCATAAGTCTGTGTAAACCCAAACGCTTTGATCATCTCATCAAAGCGAATGTTCCAACTCCGAGATGCTTGCACCAGCCCATAAATCGAGCGTTGGAGCTTGCACACTTTGTCAGCGCTCTTAGGATCGACAAAACCTTCCGGCTGCATCATATACAATTCTTCCTTAAGGAAACCATTAAGGAATGCCGTTTTGACGTCCATTTGCCATATCTCATAATCATAGAATGCGGCAATTGCTAACATGATTCGGACGGACTTTAGCTTCGCTACCGGTGAGAAAGTCTCATCGTAGTCAATTCCTTGAACTTGTCGATAACCCTTAGCGACAAGTCGAGCTTTATAGATGGTCACATTACCATCCGCGTCTGTCTTCTTCTTAAAGATCCATTTATTTTCTATGGCTCGCCGCTCTACGGGCAAGTCAGTCAAAGTCCATACTTCGTTTTCATACATGGATCCTATCTCAGATTTCATGGCTTCTAGCCATTTGTCGGAATCCGGGCCCGCCATTGCTTCCTCATAGTTCGAAGGCTCACCGTTGTCTAACAACATGATTTCCAAGACAGGGTTGTTGTACCACTCTGGTGCGGAACGTGTCCTTGTGGACCTTCGAATTTCAGTAGGAGCTTGATTAGAAGTATCTTGATCATCATCATTAATTTCCTCTCTAGTCGGTGCAGGCACCTCAGGAACGTTTTCTTGAGTTTCGCCATTTTCCGGTTCAAGAGGTAACACTTCATCAAGTTCTACTTTCCTCCCACTTACTTCTTTCGAGAGAAACTCTTTCTCTAGAAAGGATCCATTCTTGGCAACAAAGATCTTGCCTTCGGATCTGAGGTAGAAGGTATACCCAATAGTTTCTTTAGGGTATCCTATGAAGACGCATTTTTCCGACTTGGGTTCAAGCTTTTCAGGTTGAAGTTTCTTGACATAAGCATCGCATCCCCAAACTTTTAGAAATGACAGCTTAGGTTTCTTCCCAAACCATAATTCATACGGTGTTGTCTCAACGGGTTTCGACGGAGCCCTATTTAAAGTGAATGCGGCAGTCTCTAAAGCATAGCCCCAAAAAGATAGCGGTAAATCGGTAAGAGACATCATAGATCGTACCATATCTAATAGAGTGCGATTACGACGTTCGGACACACCATTACGCTGAGGTGTTCCAGGCGGCGTGAGTTGTGAAACTATTCCACATTTTCTTAAGTGCATGCCAAATTCGTGACTCAAGTATTCTCCTCCACGATCTGATCGTAAAAACTTGATTTTTCTGTCACGTTGATTTTCAGCCTCACTCTGAAATTCCTTGAACTTTTCAAAGGTCTCAGACTTGTGTTTCATTAAGTAGATATACCCATATCTACTCAAGTCATCAGTGAGGGTGAGAACATAACGATAGCCACCGTGAGCCTCAACACTCATTGGACCGCACACATCGGTATGTATGACTTCCAATAAGTTGGTTGCTCGCTCCATTGTTCCTGAGAACGGAGTCTTGGTCATTTTACCCATGAGGCATGGTTCGCACGTGTCAAATGATTCATAATCAAGAGACTCTAAAAGTCCATCTGCATGGAGCTTCTTCATGCGTTTGACACCTATGTGACCAAGGCGGCAGTGCCACAAATATGTGGGACTATTGTTATCAACTTTAACTCTTTTGGTATTCACACTATGAATATGTGTATCATCACGTACGAGATTCATTAAGAATAAACCATTAACCATAGGAGCATGACCATAAAACATATCTCTCATATAAATAGAACAACCATTATTCTCAGATTTAAATGAGTAGCCATCTCGAATTAAACAAGATCCAGACACAATGTTCATGCTCAAACTTGGCACTAAATAACAATTATTGAGGTTTAAAACTAATCCCGTAGGTAAATGTAGAGGTAGCGTGCCGACGGCGATCACATCGACCTTGGAACCATTCCCGACGCGCATCGTCACCTCGTCCTTCGCCAGTCTCCGTTTATTCCGCAGCTCCTGCTTTGAGTTACAAATGTGAGCAACTGCACCGGTATCAAATACCCAAGAGCTACTACGAGTACTGGTAAGGTACACATCAATTACATGTATATCACATATACCTTTTGTTTTGCCGGCCTTCTTGTCCGCTAAGTATTTGGGGCAGTTCCGGTTCCAGTGACCACTTCCCTTGCAATAAAAACACTCAGTCTTGGGCTTGGGTCCATTCTTTGGCTTGTTCCCGGCAACTTGCTTACCGGGCGCGGCAACTTCCTTGCCGTCCTTCTTGAAGTTCTTTTTACCCTTGCCCTTCTTGAACTTAGTGGTTTTATTCACCATCAACACTTGATGTTCCTTCTTGATTTCTACCTCTGCTGATTTCAGCATAGCATATACCTCAGGAATGGTCTTTACCATCCCCTGCATGTTGTAGTTCATCACAAAGCTCTTGTAGCTAGGTGGAAGCAACTGGAGGATTCTGTCAATGACTGCTTCATCCGGGAGATTAACTTCCAGTTGAGTCAAGCGGTTGTGCAACCCAGACATCTTGAGTATGTGTTCACTGACAGAGCTATTTTCCTCCATCTTACAGCTAAAGAATTTGTCGGAGACTTCATATCTCTCGACCCGGGCATGAGCTTGGAAAACCATTTTCAGCTCTTCGAACATCTCATATGCTCCATGTCTCTCAAAACGCTTTTGGAGCCCCGGCTCTAAGCTGTAAAGCATGCCGCACTGAACCAGGGAGTAATCATCGGAACGTGACTGCCAAGCGTTCATAACGTCTTGTTCTGCAGGGAGAACAGGTGCGTCACCCAGCGGTGCTCGTAGGACATAATCTTTCTTGGCAGCTATGAGGATGATCCTCAGGTTCCGGACCCAGTCCGTATAGTTGCTGCCATCGTCTTTCAGCTTGGTTTTCTCTAGGAACGTGTTGAAGTTGAGGACTACGTTGGCCATTTGATCTACAAGACATATTGTAAATATTTTAGACTAAGTTCATGATAATAAAGTTCATCTAATCAAATTATTTAATGAACCCCCACTTAGATAGACATCCCTCTTCTAGTCATCTAAGTATTACATGATCCAAGTCAACTAGGCCGTGTCCGATCATCACGTGAGACGGACTAGTCAACATTGGTGAACATCTTCATGTTGATCGTATCTTCTATACGACTCATGCTTGACCTTTCGGTCTTCTGTGTTCCGAGGCCATGTCTGTACATGCTAGGCTCGTCAAGTCAACCTAAGTGTTTGCATGTGTAAATCTGTCTTACACCCGTTGTATGTGAATGTTAGAATCTATCACACCCGATCATCACGTGGTGCTTCGAAACAACGAACTGTCGCAACGGTGCACAGTTAGGGGGAACACTTCTTGAAATTATTATGAGGGATCATCTTATTTACTACCGTCGTTCTAAGTAAACAAGATGCAAAACATGATAAACATCACATGCAATCAAATAATAAACGTGACATGATATGGCCAATATCACATAGCTCCTTTGATCTCCATCTTGGGGCTCCATGATCATCTTGTCACCGGCTTGACACCATGATCTCCATCATCGTGTCTCCATGAAGTTGCTCGCCAACTATTACTTCTACTACTATGGCTAACGCGTTTAGCAATAAAGTAAAGTAATTTACATGGCGTTTCTCAATGACACGCAGGTCATACAAAAAATAAAGACAACTCCTATGGCTCCTGCCGGTTGTCATACTCATCGACATGCAAGTCGTGATTCCTATTACAATAGCATGAACATCTAATACATCACATATAGATCATTCATCATTCATCACAACTTTGGCCATATCATATCACAAAGCACTTGCTGCAAAAACAAGTTAGACGTCCTCTAATTGTTGTTGCAAGTTTTACGTGGCTGAATTAGGGTTCTAGCAAGAACGTTTTCTTACCTACGTGAAAGCCACAACGTGATTTGTCAACTTCTATATACCCTTCATAAGGACCCTTTTCATCGAAAACGCTCCAACTAAAGTGGGAGAGACAGACACCCGCCAGCCACCTTATGCAACTAGTGCATGTTAGTCGGTGGAACAGGTCTCACGTAAGCGTACGTGTAAGGTTGGTCCGGGCCGCTTCATCCCACAATACCGCTGAAGCAAGATAAGACTAGTAGCGGCAAGAAAGTTGACAACATCTATGCCCACAACAAATTGTGTTCTACTCGTGCAATAGAGAACTACGCATAGACCTAGCTCATGATGCCACTGTTGGGGAACGTTGCAGAAAATTAAAATTTTTCCTACGGTTTCACCAAGATCCATCTATGAGTTCATCTAAGCAACGAGTCATGGGAGAGAGATTGCATCTACATACCACTTTGTAGATCGCGAGCGGAAGCGTTCAAGGAACGGGGATGAGGTAGTCGTACACGACGTGATCCAAATCACCGAAGATCCTAGCACCGAACGGACGGCACCTCCGCGTTCAACACACGTACGGTCAGCGTAACGTCTCCTTATTCTTGATCCAGCAAGGCAAAGGAGAGGTTGAGGAAGATAGCTCCAGCAGCAGCACGACGGCGTGGTGATGGTGGAGCTGCAGTACTCCGGCAGGGCTTCGCCGAGCTCTACGGAGGAGGAGGAGGTGTTGGAGAGGGAGAGGGAGGCGCCAAGGCAAGGGGTGCGGCTGCCCCCCTCCCCTCCCCCTTTTATATAGGCCCCTGGGGGGCGCTGGCCCTGGGAGATCTGATCTCCCAAGGGGGCGGCAGCCAGGGACGATTTCCTCCCCCCCCCAAGGCACCTAGGAGGTGCCTTCCACTTGTGGGACTCTTCCCCTTTGGAACCCTAGGCGCATGGGCCTCTTGGGGCTGGTTCCCCTTGGCCCATGTAGGTCAAGGCGCACCCCCTACAGCCCATGTGGCCCCCCGAGGCAGGTGGCCCCACCCGGTGGACCCCCGGGACCCTTCTGGTGGTCCCGGTACAATACCGGTGACCCCGAAACTTGTCCCGATGGCCAAAACAGCACTTCCCATATATAATTCTTTACCTCCAGACCATTTCGAAACTCCTCGTGACGTCCGGGATCTCATCCGGGACTCCGAACAACATTCGTATTACTACATATACATATCTCTACAACCCTAGCGTCACCGAACCTTAAGTGTGTAGACCCTACGGGTTCGGGAGACATGCAGACATGACCGAGACGGCTCTCGGGCAATAACCAACAGCGGGATCTGGATACCCATGTTGGCTCCCACATGCTCCACGATGATCTCATCGGATGAACCACGATGTCGAGGATTCAAGCAACCCCGTATGCAATTCCCTTTGTCAATCGATATGTTACTTGCCCGAGATTCGATCGTTGGTATCCCAATACCTCGTTCAATCTCGTTACCGGCAAGTCACTTTACTCGTACCGTAATGCATGATCTAGTGACCAAACACTTGGTCACATTGAGCTCATAATGATGATGCATTACCGAGTGGGCCCAGTGATACCTCTCCGTCAAGCGGAGTGACAAATCCCAGTCTCGATCCGTGTCAACCCAACAGACACTTTCGGAGATACCCGTAGTATACCTTTATAGTCACCCAGTTACGTTGTGACGTTTGGCACACCCAAAGCACTCCTACGGTATCCGGGAGTTACACGATCTCATGGTCTAAGGAAAGGATACTTGACATTGGAAAACTCTAGCAAACGAACTATGCGATCTTATGCTATGTTTAGGATTGGGTCTCGTCCATCACATCATTCTCCTAATGATGTGATCTCGTTATCATTGACATCCAATGCCCATAGTCAGGAAACCATGACTATCTATTGATCAACGAGCTAGTCAACTAGAGGCTTACTAGGGACATGTTGTTGTCTGTTATTCACACATGTATTACGATTTCCGGATAACACAATTATAGCATGAATAAAGACAATTATCATGAACAAGGAAATATAATAATAATGCTTTTATTATTGCCTCTAGGGCATATTTCCAACAAGGAGCCCCCGGAGAAACGGATGAATTGGAAATCCGAGGCCTCTTATCAAATGAGGGACAAGGCATACCCGCTCTCCCTTGGAGGGATTGGGAAGGCTCTCCGCTTGCTATCCGCCATTATAGGTGGTGAGCCCAGCTCGAACCGGGACCATGTATGCTGGGGGAAGAAATCCCTTGGTCTGAAGCGTCACTAGTTTGCTGTGCGGGACGGAACATCTCTCCCAATCTCCAGGCTTGGGGCTGGGGGAGCAAGAGGAGGAGCTGCATCGACCGGCCATGATGGAATGGATCTCTGTCGGATGTGCTCTGATGAATGCTCGCTAAGGGAGGATGGTGTGATTTGGATCTGAATCCTCGTCTCTTTAATAGGCAGCTCATTCACATAGCTAGGGGGTAAATGCAAAAACATCGTGGCTCTTCACATTCGCTTGACACGTGGAAAGTGGCCATTATTGGGCGTGGAAGCCGAGGAGCGCAACATTCACGAGAAGCCGGACACTATTTAACAGGTATACGGAATTTGGAGGAGAACCCGCCTTGCAATGTCGAAGACAATCTGCGCGTCGGACTCATCGTCATTGAAGCCTGGTTCGGGGACTACTAAGGGAGTCCTGGATTAGGGGGTGTCCGGATAGCCGAACTATAACCTTTGGTCGGACTCTTGGACTATGAAGATACAAGATTGAAGACTTCGTCCCGTGTCCGGATGGGACTTTCCTTGGCGTGGAAGGCAAGCTTGGCAGTACGGATATGTAGATCTCCTCCCATTGTAACCGACTCTGTGTAACCCTAGCCCCCTTCAGTGTCTATATAAACCGAAGGGTTTAGTCCGTAGAACAACAACAACAACAATCATACCATAGGCTAGCTTCTAGGGTTTAGCCTCTTTGATCTCATGGTAGATCTACTCTTGTACTACCCATATCATCAATATTAATCAAGTAGGAGTAGGGTTTTACCGCCATCGAGAGGGCCCGAACCTAGGTAAAAACATTGTGTCCCTTGTCTCCTGTTACCATCTGCCTAGACGCACAGTTCGGGACCCCCTACCCGAGATCCGCCGGTTTTGACACCGACACATGTACATCCATGACGATTTTATGACAGAATTAAGATAGTCATACTTGTGCTTTCGTAGAAGTGTTCCATGGCATTACCAAAATTATCATCATGGAAACAGAGGCCCATTCTGATGAAAAGGCTGGACCATTTGACTTGGTCAAAAGGTAACGGGCGGGCCCACGGAAAGCCTGTTAACGGCCTATTCATATATAGCCCATTTACGACCCACTAACTCACGGCCCGTTACGGCCTATCGGAATTAAGCCTAGTAGCTTCATTTGGGCCATCCAATATGATTCCAGCCCTTTGTAACTTCCGGCCCATGTATGTCCCATGATGTCTTTCGGCCCATACGAGACCATTTGTAACTCTTGGCCCATTAACGACCAGTGGTGAATCTGACCCGCAATGAACAGTGTACCGCTTTATACCCATTAACGACCCATTATTCCATTGGGCTGTTTCCAACCCGTGTTATCTTTCGGCCTTCTCAGGGCCCATTTATTCTTGGGCTCATTTCCAGCATTCGGTTACTTACGGCCCATTACTGGCCTTTTCCGCATGTGGGCCAAATTTAGCCCGTAGTTACAATCGGCCCATTTGCAGCCTGTTAATTCATTGGGCCGTTTTCATAGCATCATCAAATACGGCCGATTAACGACGGCCCGTTATGGTCGGCCCATGAACGGACGATTCCAAATCTAGCCCATTTACGGCCCATAATGCGGTCTGTTATTGGCCCATGTTTGGCCGATCGATCATAAGGCCCGTAGAAGGCCCATTGATGCTACGGCCCGTAGAAGGCCCATTGTTTCTACGGCCCGTATGAGGCCCATGGTAACTACAGTAAATATGTAGCCCATGGTTATTGTGGCCTAGTTATAAAAAACCGGTTATTGCGGCCACTAGCAAACTGCGGAAAAAGAACTACACTGACTACAAGCAAACAAATAAACAAGACAACAACTTGGGTTTCGATTACCAGGGAGCGAATATGCTTGACCTAGTTCTTGATCGATTGTTTCTTGAGTTAACCCACCACCAGGTCTCACCTTTATATACACAGGTTGGGACCAGGTGGCTTACAGAATCCCGGCCGGCTGACACACTGTGACCGGCTCAGGTTGTAACTAATCATTGCCTTACATGACAAGTCATCGTATGGCGGTTCATAAGCCCCTGTTCTGGGCCTTCTCTAGGCCTGTTCCCATGAGCCGCCGTCTTCATGTCTTGGGCCTCCTTGGACTCCTTCATACTGAATCGCCAACGGTATAACCCGGCCCCTCCTGTGCGGGTCATACTTCAGAATTATATCCCCAACATTAGGCCCCGGGTTGACTTGAACTTGTTCATGTCAATCTTCACCACTTGACTTAGCAGAATCTTCCATTATCAATTCCTCACCAATTCGCTGTAACCCGCCATGACGTCTGTGACGACCCGTGTCATTATTACTATAGATAACGACACTAGTCCTTGGACTATTTCTTGACAAAATCTTGTCTTGTGAAATAATAATCCATGTCAGAGATATGCAACAGGGAAATAGCTAGACATGGTCATTTATATTACAACACCATGCCACATAGGGCTAAAAGTCTCAGGTAGGCTTATCACATGGTTGCCAAATTATTACATCTCCTAACACTGGAGTTCCAACTAGCAGTACTAGATAGATGATGACAAAATAGTTTCTGGATTACATAGCTAGATCATAGTTACTAAGCTAATTTATCCTCCACATGCCCTCTCCCTTTCTCTAAACTAAAGCTATCTCTCTCTTCCTTGTACTAGTTCTATACTAGTAGTTCTCAACCGAACAGAGCACCCACTAGTACTATTAGTCCAGGAAGAACACAAGTAATAGTACAGACTGATGCTTCGCTGCTCCTTGCCCAGATCGGCGCCGCCGCCAGCGACGGGAAAGATGCCGCTGCTAGATCCTCCACACTCTCGCTCCCTGATGTGAATCCCCATATTATCCCCATGAATTTTAGCCTCAACTCTCTAATCCCCCTCTGTGTGTGTGTTATTTTTGGCTTGCAGGTCAAACCCTATTGGGGACGTGATTTCCCTGCTCCAGATTGAAGTGGTCGGCGTTGGGCGCTGTCGTGATGCTGGATGGTGCGGGTCAGAGCTCCAGTGCGTGGCCATGGAGTAGATCGAACATATGTGCAGGTTAGTGATGCCTTGTTTCCCCTCCCTAATTTTTTTATGCTCCAGTTCTCAGATTTAGTAAATTAAATTGGCTCACATGTATGTTGAACAAGTTCATCACTCCCTGTTCAAGATTATGGTGTGCTGATACTGTACAATAACCTGATCCATTTTATTTGAGCTATTTGAGGTTGTATCCCCTTTCTTCCCCATACTTTTATTTTCCTAAACTGAGATGTGATGCTACTGTGATTGCTTATCATTTATGTGCATATGTGAAAATCCATTGAGGAATATTGTGTGTGCATCTGGGTTAGGCCTCTTTGTGTATGTCAGTATTAAGAACTGGTAGAAGAGGAAGAACTCACCTTTCTTCTTCTACTCTCTCTGTTGGCCCTACTCTTGCTGCTCCTACGCTCTAGACCCTAGTCCAGTAGGCTAGCTTCTTGCTCTAGCCTGTCCCCTTCAGTCTACTGATGATTTCTCATGTCACCATCTTCACTTATTGTTCTTGGATCTTTGTTGGTTTTGGACAGGGGAATGCTAGTGCTGCTGGGAAGAAGAGAGCTTAGTCTGGCTATTTTGGGTAGAGCTGAGACGAGTGAAACTTGGCAGTTGCTTACTCTGCTCTCCTTGCCATCTAATATCTGATATCCACCTCCCTTGGCTGGTATGGTTGCCCATCCCCTTCTCCATTGTTCTCACAGGTGCTAGCTTCTAATTGGCTGAAGGTTGAAGCCCATACATAGACTATACTGTTGACCAATTGACTATTAATATGGTGCACGTGAGGGTGGTGGTCCATGTGTCTTGCTGTTCTGGTTGACCTAGAGATATTTTTGTGTTGGTCCAACTGTATAGCTTAGCATAGCATGGTCTCCCTATATTTTTTTCCCAAGACTTGTAATACACTTGTACAGCTATACTGTCTGATTTTTATGAATATAAATATATATATACTTGAGTGGTTATGATGCTTGTTGAAGAAATCTAATATGTATTTGCTTAATGGATTCTACTTAATTATCGAGCTAAGGGTGGAATTACTATGTGAAAAAATACGGGTCGTTACATCCTACCCTCCTTAGAAAAAGATTTCGTCCTCGAAATCGAAAACTTACTTAAAAAGGTTGGGGTAGGTTACTCGTAGGTCTTCCTCCTTCTCCCACGCCGCCTCACGAACTGAGTGATTCTTCCATTGCACTTTCCAGAATCGAATGGTCCTTGTCCTGAGCTTGCTGTCTTCAACTTCTAAGATCTTCAATGGTCGTTCTTCATACGCCAGGTCTGGTTGTAATTCAGTTTCCAAGTCTGATACTTGTGGTGGTGGCTTGTTGCATTTCTTAAGTTGAGATATGTGGAAGACATTGTGAATTCTTGATAAACGTTCTGGTAACTCCAACTTATAAGCAGATGTTCCCTTCTCCTCCAAAATTTTAAATGGCCCAACATATCTAGGACTCAACTTTCCTTTGATTCCAAAGCGTCGAACCCCTCTCATAGGTGATACTTTTAGATAAACCAAGTCTCCTACTGCTAATTGCATAACCCTCCTATTCCGGTCAGCATAGCTATTCTGCCTATTTTATGCAATCTGGAGTCGTTCTTTCATTAGTTGGATCTTCTCATCATTCTCTCTCACTATGTCAGGACCAAGTAATAGTCTCTTTCCAACTTCATACCAGCATTTAGGTGATCTGCATTTCCTCCCATACAATGCCTCATATGGAGCCATTTGTATGCTGGATTGATAACTATTATTGTAAGCAAATTCTGCTAGGTGTAGATGCTTATCCCATGACTCTCCAAAGTTCATTACACATGCTATCAGCATATCCTCAAGGATCTGATTTACCCGCTCTGTCTGGCCATCGGTTTGGGGATGATAAGCCGTGCTAAAGTGGAGCTCAGTTCCAAGAGACTTCTATAGGCTCTTCCAAAAGCTTGATGTAAACACGGAACCTCGGTCAGATGTTATGGTCTTTGGCACACCATGGAGGGCAACTATCCTCTCTAAGTACAGTTCAGCCAACTTATCAAAGGAATATTTCTGGTTTGTAGCAATGAAGTGTGCTGACTTAGTGAGTCGGTCGACCACAACCCATATAGCATCCTTCTTTTTCGGTGTTATAGGCAAACTAGTAATAAAATCCATACATATATCTTCCCATTTCCAACCTGGTGTCTCTAGTGGCTTTAATAACCCGGCAGGCCTTTGATGTTCTGCTTTTACCCTCTGACAAGTGTTGCACTTGCTGACATATTCTGCGATTTCCCTTTTCATACCAGGCCACCAAAAGTTTCCCTTCACATCCTTATACATCTTCGTGCTCCCAGGATGGATAGTGTACAAAGTGTCATGAGCCTCATGCAAAATAATTTCCTTAATCTGTAGGTCATCTGGCACACAGATCCTGCTATGGTTCCAAAGAACTCCTTCCTGGTCCAACCTGAATTGTGAAGGTTGTCCCGCTTGAATTCTTATCGTTTCCTCCTTGATGAATGCATCCATTTCTTGCTTTTCCTTAATCTGATCTAGCAATGTGGGGTGAAATGTCATGGCTGCTATATTAGCACTAGATGTGGCCTCTCTCAGCTCTATTCCCATCTTTGCAAGATCCTGCAGTAGTTCCTTGCCATACGCTTCAATAGATATGTGGTTGCATTGCTTCTTTCTACTAAGTGCATCTGCCACTACATTTGCCTTACCAGGGTGGTAGTTAATTGTCAGATCATAATCCTTGATTAGTTCCAGCCACCTCCTCTGCCTCATCTTCAACTCTTTTTGTGTAAATATGTATTTACAGTGTGCACTTAGAACCATATAGGTAGTGCCTCCATGTTTTCAGTGCAAACACAACATCTCCCAACTCCAAGTCATGGGTAGGATAGTTTACTTCATGCGCCTTTAATTGCCTAGAAGCATAGGCTATCACTCTATCATTTTGCATCAGAACACATCCTAGTCCAGATTTTGAAGCATCACAATACACCACATAATCTTGTCCACTTTCAGGTAATGCTACCACTGGTGCGGTAGTTAACCTTTTCTTTAGTTCCTCAAAACTTCTCTCACACTCTTCAGTCCAAATAAATTTAGCTTCTGTCCTAAGAAATTTTGTGATTGGTGCTATAATCTGCGAAAACCCTTTTATAAATCTACGGTAGACCCAGCAAAGCCCAAGAAACTCCTTATCTCACTTGGATTGGTCGGACGAGCCCAAGACACAACTGTTTCAATCTTGGATGGGTCAACCTCAACTCCTCTTCCTGAAATCACGTGCCCCAAGAAAGCTACTTGGTCCAGCCAAAACTCACACTTACTAAATTTTGCATACAACTAATTCTCTCTTAAGATTTGAAGTGCTATCCTCAAGTGTTCAACATGCACTTCCTTGCTTCTTGAATATATTAATATGTCATCAATAAAGACCACTACAAACTTGTCCAGATATCGCATGAAAATTTTGTTCATCAAGTTCATGAACATAGCTGGGGCATTAGTTAGACCGAATGGAACCACAGTGTACTCATGGTGTCCATACCGAGACACAAATGTCGTCTTCTCAATGTCCTCTTCCTTCACTTTCATTTGATGATATCCAGATCTCAAGTCAATTTTCGAGAAGACACATGCACCCTTGAGTTGATCAAATAAATCATTTATTCTCGGTAGCGGATACTTATTCTTTATAGTTACCTTGTTGAGATCTTGAAAATCTGTGCATAGCCTCAACCCTCCATCATTTTTCTCTGCAAATAATACTGGTGCTCCCCATGGTGACATGCTTTCCCTAATGAATCCTTTTTTCCTTCAGCTCATCCAATTGTTTCTTTAGCTCCATTAACTCTGGCTGTGACATTTTGTAGGGTCTTTTGGAGATAGGTGATGCCCCAGGCATTAAAACAATGCTGAAATCTAACTCCCTATCAGGCGCCATACCCGGCAGTTCATCCGTAAATACATCAGGAAACTCACAAACTACAGGTATATCCTTTATTTCTTTCTTTTGTCCACTTGCTGCCATTACTAAGGGATTGTTGGGTCTGGTTCTACTTCCAAAATATATCAGCCTAGAGCCATCAGACTTCCTTATGGATACACTTTTAAGTTCACAATCTACTTTTACTCCATTAGCAGCTAACCAATCCATCCCAAGGATTATTTCTAACCCTGACATCTCTATAACATGCAGGTCTGCTGAAAATTTGATGTTGTGGATTATTACTGGTTGATTTCTGCGTATTGCCTCTACTGTAATCTTCCCTCCAGGTGAGTTAACTCCTAAAGCCTTTTCCAACGGTGTGCATGTTAATCCATTCTTATTCACGAAATCTTGGGAAATAAATGAGTGTGTGGCACCGGTATCAAAAAGAACTGTACCAACTGAAGGAGGAATGAGTAATTTACCGATGACAACATTTGTAGCTTCTCCTAGTTGCTCTACAGCCACATAATTCAGCCTTGGTTGTCCTCCTACTTGTCCTCCACGCCCAGCTCCTCTTGATGCATAGTTGATAGGTCCGCCTTGTCCTCGCCCAGCTGGTGGACGATGCACTTGAGTCTGATGTATAGGTGGCCTTGTAGGATTCGCGGGAGGAGAGGTGCAATTGAGTTTGTGGTGTCCTGGCCTCCCACAATTGAAGCAAAGTCCTATACCCGTCATACAATCTCGAGTAGCATGACCTTTTCCACACTTCCCACATTTAGGAACAAAGGTTGGCTGAGTAGGAAATCTAGGCCGTGGTGGTGGCATATGTAGACGCACTGGTCCAGGCATCATAGGACGTGGGTGATGCATCATGGGGCGTGGGTCTACCCTTGCTTTCTTCCTTCTTTCTTCACTTAGGTTGGCATGCTCATTCTCAAGAATGAAGGCCCTGTTGACAAGGTCTTGAAACTGGGTGATCCCGTGAATTGAGAGGTTCATTTTCAGGAATGGATGCAGGCCCTCCATAAACTTCTCCACCTTCTTAGCTTCTGTATTCACATCATCCGGAGCATACCTTGCCAAATCATTAAATTGGTTCAGGTAGTCGTTTATCCTCTTACTACCTTGAGTTAGGTTGCAAAACTCCCTCTTTTTGATATCCATCTTTCCCTTTGGAATATGGGTCTGACGGAAATTCTCCTTGAACTCCTCCCAAGTGATGGGATGATTATTTGCTCGGTTAAGGCTGAAATTTCTTCACCAAGCTGCTGCTGGTCCGGTTAGCTGGTGCGATGCATATCTCACCTTCTCTTCATCTGAGCACCCCACGGTTTCCATATTGTGTTCTACTTCTAACAGCCAGTCATCTGCCTCTAGTGGATCCACCACCTTGGAGAATGTGGGTGACTGAGTTTTCAGAAATTCTCCCAAGCTAACTCCTGCACCGGGTAGGTTTGCTCCTCCAGGAACTAGTCTTGTCAGTATTGCTTTGAGGAAGCGGTTCTAGTTCTCTTGGGAATCCCTTTGAGAATTCTCCATGAACTTAAGGACATCTCCCAGATTGCCTTCTCCACCCATAAGTCCAGAAGTTCCAGCATTGCCAACTTCTGGGTTGCTTGGAAGTTGCACCGGTCCAGGTAGAACACTTTGATCTTCTGAAGCTAGAGTACCCCGATGCTGATCATGGCCGCTTGATCCCAAACGAAAGACAAGGTCTTGCTTAGTCAAACCATTGTTATTCATCCTGCATTTTTTTCTAGTTAGTTGGTTACTTCTTTGCATGATTATTGATTCAAATCAGCAAGCACAAGTGCAAGTGATACCAATAAATAGCATGTTGTCCTTAAATCTGTAGTAACCAAACATGAAGTGAAATCATGGTGGCAAATGCCTCTTACTAACAAGAATGATACCACTCTGATTACTCACTAAAGCACACAATAGTAAGGTACTATGAGCCTCCTAATGCACACAAGTTATATACTATAGAACAAGCACTTATATTACAATCAGTACATCACATAAGTCTTAATTAAGGGCATAACTGCATTATAACTACAACACACACCACATAGGGTTCAGATCCTACTAGTACATAGGGGACAAATCCTGCCTTGTAGTTCACACATATCTTACATGAACACACATATTCAGGCTGCCACTACACTAACTACTGCTGATCCCAAAAGACTAGTCTATGGCCAAGGCGTCCCACGCCTAAGAGTCTGGTAGATTGGAACTTGATTAGACGATGCTGCTGCCACCACCATTTTTACTACCGCTGCCACTTCCATTGATTCCTCCGCTGCCACTCGCACCAAGCCCAAGTACCCTTGCATAGGTAGCAGCCTCCCTGTACTCCCTCGAGCTAACACTCATGTGTGGGTGGATAAAGTCAGGTTGGTGTGGTCATGGGATAGGGAAGTGGGATAGCTGCTGCTGCTCTATATCTGGTTGTAGGGCTGGTTCTGGTTCATCTATATGCTCAGGTAGTGGCTGGGGTGGTGTAGGTGGTACGTTTGGTGGGGGTGGAACTAGTGGCTCATTTGGGTTCTCTACTCCCTCAACTTCTTCCTGTTCCTCTAGTTCTACTTCCTCTGGATCCTCCTCTTCTTCCTCTTGAACATCACCTGGTACTAGTATAGGATTAAGAGGACCACCAGGCATAGCATTTAGTGCTCCCTGAAGCACAATTCTATCATGTTCGCTCATCTGATAGCATTGATACCAGAATTGGGTTGCTTCCTGGTGTCTAATAAGCTCCTCCTTCATTGCATGATACATCATTGTATCAGCAATCATTGTCATACTAGAAGTGGTGCTAACTATTGAAGCGGCAGGTGTAGGCTGAGCTGATGAAGACCCAACACCCAGGCTTGCTCCTCTAGGTCCTTGGTGATGGTTCTGCCCAAAACTCCCAGAATCAAGTGCTGGCAAGTCACGGTATCCGGTGGTGTGCAGTTTCTATCCAAAGCGTACTCGCAGTCCAAGCATAGCTTCCTTGTCAACCTCCTGCATGGGTAGAGTGTCATCGTATGACTGCTGCATTGTGGAGAGCTCCACATAGAAGTCCATGTCTGATGGACCACCGCTGAGCACCACAACTACGCGTCTGAAGGAGTGTGTTCCATCATCTTGCATTTCTTCAAAGAAATGTGGACATCGTGCCCCAAGCTCCTGCATCAATTGCCAAAGTAGTAGGACATGCTGGCCACGAACCCTTGATGGTGGAATTCTAATTCGAACCATCCTGCAACAGGCTTCTAATTAGCATGGTAGTCATCTAAAGTTACTCGACAGAATAATATGTTCTGGGACTAATTACTTGTGCAATATAGCAAGTATGGGTTCCAACTAAAGTATTCCTACCGTCTCTAACTATCTGCATGGCCCTCGAAACCTGGCTCTGATACCACCTATGACGACCCGTGTCATTATTACTATAGATAATGACACTAGTCCTTGGATTATTTCTTGACAATATCTTGTCTTGTCAAATAATAATCAATGTCAGAGATATGCAACAGGGAAATAGCTAGAGATGGTCATTTATATTACAACACCATGCCACACAGGGCTAAAAGTCTCAGGTAGGCTTATCACATGTTTGCCAAATTATTACATCTACTAACACTGGTGTTCCAACTAGCAGTACTAGATAGATGATGATAAAATAGTTTCTGGATTACATAGCTAGATCATAGTTACTAAGCTAATTTATCCTCCACGTGCCCTCTCCCTTTCTCTAAACTAAACATATCTCTCTCTTCCATGTACTAGTTCTGTACTAGTAGTTCTCAACCGAACAGAGCACCCACTAGTACTATTAGTCCAGGAAGAACACAAGTAGTAGTACAGACTGATGCTCCGCTACTCCTTGCACAGATCGGCGCCGCCGCTAGCGATGGGAAAGATGCTGCTGCTAGATCCTCCACACTCTCGCTCCCTGATGTGAATCCCCATATTATCCCCATGAATTTCAGCCTCAACTCTCTAATCCCCCTCTGTGTGTGTGTTCTTTTTGGCTTGCAGGTCAAACCCAATGGGGGTTGTGATTTCCCTGCTCCAGATTGAAGTGGTCGGCGTTGCGCGCCGCCGTGATGCTGGATGGTGCAGGTCAGAGCTCCAGTGCGTGGCCAAGGAGTAGATCGAACATATGTGCAGGTTAGTGATGCCTTGTTTCCCCTCCCTAATTTTTTTATGCTCAAGTTCTTAGATTTAGTAGATTAAATTGGCTCACATGTGTGTTGAACAAGTTCATCACTCCCTGTTCAAGATTATGGTATGCTGATACTGTACAATAACCTGATCCATTTTATTTGAGCTATTTGAGGCTGTATCCCCTTTCTTCCCCATACTTTTATTTTCCTAAACTGAGATGTGATGCTACTGTGATTGCTTATCTTTTATGTGCATATGTGAAAATCCATTGAGGAATATTGTGTGTGCATCTGGGTTGGGCCTCTTTGTGTATGTGAGTATTAAGAACTGGCAGAAGAGGAAGAACTCACATTTCTTCTTCTGCTCTCTCTGTTGGCCCTACTCTTGCTGCTCCTACGCTCCAGACCCCAGTCCAGTAGGCTAGCTTCTTGCTCTAGCCTGTCCCCCTCAGTCTACTGATGATTTCTCATGTCACCATCTTCACTTATTGTTCTTGGATCTTTGTTGGTTTTGGACAGGGGAATGCTAGTGCTGCTGGGAAGAAGAGAGCTTGGTCTGGCTATTTTGGGTAGAGCTGAGACGAGTGAAACTTGGCAGTTGCTTACTCTGCTCTCCTTGCCATCTAATATCTGATATCCACCTCCCTTGGCTGGTATGGTTGCCCATCCCCTTCTCCATTGTTCTCACATGTGCTAGCTTCTAATTGGCTGAAGGTTGAAGCCCATACATAGACTATACTGTTGACCAATTGACTATTAATATGGTGCACGTGAGGGTGGTGGTCCATGTGTCTTGTTGTTCTGGTTGACCTAAAGATATTTTTGTGTTGGTCCAACTATATAGCTTAGCATAGCATGGTCTCCCTATATTTTTCCCCAAGACTTGTAATACACTTGTACAGCTATACTGTCTGATGTTTATGAATATATATATATATATATATATATATATATATATATATATATATAGTGATGTTATTCATCACCCAGGATGCAGAATAAGTTATTCTTCACCCGAGGTAATCTTACGATCATTTCATAATTAAATTACTTTTGAAATTCAAATAGTTACATTCATATTGATTCACTACGTAAAATTCGGCATAAGAAAATAAAAATATAGGTCATCAGATATTTTTTTTTGCAGTTTATGTGTATTTTACACTATGTTTTTACGTTTGTAATTTTACATAACATAAAATATTTTTTACGACGATTATACATTTTTTTACGGTCACTTTTTACATCGGAAATAAGCCAAAACTTACGGAACATGAAATTACGGTGTATTGATGGTAAAATAGAGGGGGGTGAAGAATAACTATTCCTCACCCAGGGTGACGAATAGTCAATCCCTATATATTTGTTGGTTGAAGAAATCTGATATGATATGTATTTCATGTTTAATGGATTCTAATTAATTATCTAGCTAAGGGTGGAATTACTATGTGAAAAAATATGGGTTGTTACAACGTCACATCGCAGAACCATGGTAACCCACCATGACATCGTGCGCATTAACTCCGCACAAGGCCCAGGACATCTCAATAGATCTTTATCTTAATAGACCTTAGGAAAATCGAGGCATCCAGATAGCCACATAATCATTTTCGGCCTCCTCGATTTCCATGCATGTCGTATAGTCACCTCCTTATAAATAGGGACGTGGGCCCTTTATGCCATTTTTTACCCCCACCTCTGCTTCTTCTCCTTCCTCTCCCTGACCACACAGCTCGAGCTCCGCCGCCGACCTACACCCCGGCCGCTGCATCGACCTAAACGGACCAGAAAAATGCGACGCACCTTCGCTGTTCATCAGCGTCACTAAGTACTCACCTCTCCTCATAGCAGATCTGCATTAGGGTTTCAGCCGTCCGTTGGTGATCTTCACTGTTCTTCATATTTCCCTTTAGAATGCATAGTTTGATCTGAAAACGACACTAAAGTTGTGCGGTAACAGTTTTAGCATCTACTTCCAATCATAGAAATACCCTTCTCTGTACAAGATCTCATCTGACTACGCGAGTTCTTCCACTGCCATAGCCTTAGGTTTAAGATTTGTTTTTATTTTTTGAACTGCTGTAGATCCAAAACCATAAGTAGAGTTTGCAAAACCTGTTTATCCAGCACTTAGTGAAAATTTACTCCATATCTGTGAATAACCAATCCGTCGCTGGCATACGGCAGCTTAACTCAGATTTTGTAACCCGCCAAATACCATTAGGCCTGCTTTTAAACCACCAGTATGTATTCAGAGTCTATATAACCCGGCAATGTTTTACTAGTTTAACCATGCCAACCTTTATCGCACGTATCTCCGCATACGAATTGACCTTGCATGATGCACTTGCTTTCTAACTACTGGACAGATTAACATCATAATCTTAACCCGACAATATTTTCCTTTCTAGGCTGTTCAT
The DNA here is from genome assembly GCA_032464435.1 of Aegilops umbellulata. Classification (NCBI taxonomy): domain Eukaryota; kingdom Viridiplantae; phylum Streptophyta; class Magnoliopsida; order Poales; family Poaceae; genus Aegilops; species Aegilops umbellulata. The sequence goes on along the minus strand of CP136058.1, from coordinate 135,834,266 downwards.
TAACAAAAATGACCAAAACCGTCACCTCATGCAGCTGGGTTGTCTCTACTGTTACGGAGCAATCTCTCAATGAACATGTTCAAGTAGGCATCTTAGCACCCAAAGATGTTATCCACTAGAGAGCTCCGGGAAACAAGACCACCCCTGACCCCAAAGAAGGCGAAGTCATAGTTTTTACTGATCATATGCTCCGGGATTTACCCCACCCGGCTCAAAATTCTTTCGATGTGCTGGATTTCTTCCAATTCCATCCTTAATATATCGGGCCCAACTCTTTTTCAAACATCTGCAACTTTGAAGTTTTTTGCGAAGTGTACCTTCAACAAGAGCCCACTGTAGAATTGTTCTGGGAATTGTACTACTTGAACCACCAGACGGAGTTCACAGACGGGCCCATCCTAGAACTAGGCGGTATTTCAATTCAGAGGCAGAAAGAAGCCACTTTTTCTGCCGCCGTACTTCCCAGTCATCCAAAGGACTGGAACCAGACTTGGTTTTACTGCCAACACACATCTCCAGAGGGTGAAAATCCTCTACTGGGTTTCTATGAAAGCCGGCTTAGCAATGGACACCCTCTCCCAGAATGGATCAACACAGAAGAACAGGCCAAAGATATGCCCATTTTTTCGAAGATTAGAGCCTTAATGGCCAATGGTTTGACTAGAATCGATCTAGTTTGATGCTGGGTTGCGTGGATAATCTTACCCTTAAGCCACTTGACTGGCTTAATGTGTGAGTATACTAGCGATGTCAAATATTCCCAACGCCATTCCCAGATAGAACTGGATGATGATGAAATCAATAGAATGACCAAGACACTGGTTAACGAGAGCTTGGAAACTTGCAGCAAGGCAGGCTTGAATCCTTTCTGCACCCTTAACAAAGCTCCAGCTATAAGTATTTTAAGCATTTTCTAACTCATTCCTTATTTACATAAACTGTCCTCTCATAATCACTTGATTTCTGCAGGCTGACTCCCCCTTTTGGAATAAGAAGCTTCAAGCCAAGCCGACAAAGAAGGGCAAGGAAAAGAACAAAGCTGTCAGGAAACCTGTTGAGAAGAAAACAAACGCCTCAGAGTTGTTTGCTTTGAATGATGATGAGCCGGAGGCAGACCTTGATCCCTTGGCTCCTATTTCATTCATCTTATTGACACTGGTTGTTATCAGGACGAAGCGGAGGCCACCAACACAGATGGTGAAGAGGTAACTATCCTTTCCTTTCACTCGGAGCCTTTGCCAAGACAGGAAGTTCGACAAGTGAAACGGAAAGTAAGGTTTTCTCACCCTTTAGCTTACTTGGATCCAAACTTTATTTTGAAGAAACAACAACATGAAGCTCGGCGCACAACCCAGAATAGTGGAGGTGCAGAACTTTCCTCCGGTTTACCCAACACACCGGCCCCTCGCAAACGCCGGAAAGAGGTGCCTCAGAATTCAATCTCTTTTTACCCAAAGGCGGGTCTTATTCGCCAACCACTTAATCCTTCCGACTCAAATTATCAGGGAACTTCTCATTCATCTTCTGGCGACTCATCACAGACCCAAATGCTTGCCTTCAAAGTTGCCCTGGGTAATGACATTTAACTTTGTCATTTTAACATCTATGAAATGATATACTTATATCATCATCATTCTTATTTTTCCAATGGTATAGCAAAGACGAGCAAGAAATTTAAGCCAAATAAGCTGGCCGAAGACCCCAAAGTCCATGAACTGGAGAAGCGAACATCAGCATATGAAACCTCAACAGAGAACCCTAAAGACATTGTTGATGACCCACCACCAGAAACTCTTGACACTCCTGTGGACCCAATGAATGTTGACCCATCAAGCACTAAGCCCCCAAGTCCCATTAAGCTTGTTGAAGAAACTCCTTCGCAACAAACTTTTGAGGATGTCATTATTACTGGAACTGCTTACGTTGAGCCTGGGAACCCCACTATTTTGGCCAAGCATTCTGCTAAACAGGAGCTGATTGAAAAGAACAAGTCCAAATTTGACATTGCCAGCTACACTCACTTGGGCGTCAATGAATTATTCTATGGCTATCTTAGTCAGCTTCATGTTGGTCGTGATCTTGAGGTGGACATCATCAAGAAGATGCGCCAGAAATATGATGTATGAACATCTATCTCCTCCGTTTATACACTTATCCAGCCCCCAAGTCTTAGCCATAGGAAGAGATCGAGTGAGTATGATGAAGACTTTAATCAGTATGCCATAGTAACCTTCGAGCAATAGCCCCCATGAACCGGCTTGTCTTGAAAAAGATGAGTCGGATCATTAATAAAACTTCACCTCATAGCCCTCACAGGCCGGTTTATCTTGAAAAAGATGAGCCGGATCATTAATAAAACTTCACCTCGTAGCCCTCACAGGACAGTTTATCTTGAGAAAGATGAGTTGGATCTTTCCACAATTTAAAAGAACTTCTGCACACATTAGCCCCCAAGTGCCAAGTGCTTTTCTTGCAAAGGGCTTGGGACTCGTATCTATATTGTGTCTTGACAAAATTTGATGATGACTGTATAATCGTTACTTGCAGGAGACCTTGGCTCAGACTGAATCTCATTTGAGCGACTTGAAAACCAGGCAGGACCGTCAAGAGGCTGAGAATAGGAAAGCTGATGCCAAGTTTAAATTTTTGCTTGGATGAAAATGAAAAGCTCAAATCCGGATTTGCTACAGAGAAAACCACATGGGCTGAGGATAAAACCGCCTTAACACAAAGAGCAGAAAACGTTGAACCATCTTTGAAAGAGGTCACTGTAGAATTTTCCGGCTTAAAGCACCACATTTCTCAGATGACTTCTGCTATATTTGCTAAGTAACCCAAGATACTTGAAATTTTTTCACTGTGTTAACTTGTAACCTGCCTGGCGACTCATCTGCTCATTTTATTTAACAGGCCCCAGAAGCGCCAACCTTGGCCAGGGTATGCTGGTGAAACTAAAGGTGGTTTATACTTTGGTGGAGCAACTGTACACGGGTACTCAGCGCACCATAGCCGCCATCTCTCACACCAAACAGGTACCTTCACTTCTCAGGGACATTTTGAACAAACTCTCTGTCTTGCCCCAAAGAATTGAAGAGATAAAACGATCATACGCCAGAGCCGGTGCTATCACTGCCCTGAGCCGGGCGAAAGCGTGGCAGGCAGAACTAGACCCAGAGGAGCTGGCCACTGGCTGCCTGAGTCTGAAGAAGACGGGTCTCCCTTTGGCCAAGATGACTTCGCTGCTTGTGTGAAAGGGATGCACCCACTGGCATGAAAGCTAGCCGAAGAAACTGATTTATACAGATATCAAGCGGCTTACACAGTGGAAAACTCAAAAGTGAAGGCGCTGGCTTATGAAGTTGGGGATCTCATCCCTCCAATACGTAAGCACACTTTTGCTCCTGAAATTGATCCATCTGAACTTATAGATGATGAGGCTGAATTTCAAGCCTTAACCGGCATCAATTGGTCATCGCCTAACTTCCAGACAATGGAAGAAGAAGAACCGGTGTAGGTTAATCCGGAGTCTTCAACGCATCAGGAGCAGAACAACTGACCCAAAGGGCGGCTCGCAGATCATGGCGTAGCATTTCTTGTGAAAAACTTTGAATCATTTAGGCTTTTGTGAAAGCCTTATAATAGTCTAGTATAAAACAATGGTCTCACATGCCATCGTGCATGTTTATTTGTTGAATACTTTAAACCGCTGACCTGATGTTGAACATCCGCTGCTTGTTCTTATAATATTATCAATCACGTAGGTCATATTTGTAAGTGCATCTAGTGCCACCCCTAGTTGGTTTTGGAGTATTGACGACAAATTTGGTTGAGGGACTAATGTGTTTGTGAGAATTGCAGGATAACACAGGTAGTGTCCCTCATTGATTCCTTTTACCTACCGGAGACGACCCCTAAAAATGTATGAAGACATTGACGACAATGGTGGTATATGAATATATTCATATTGAAGACAATGACATGAGAAGACATTCAGTGAAGACTATGGAGAGCGAAGACTTAGTTGTTTCGTAGTTTCCTTTTCTTCTTTGTTGAGTCATAGGAACCACCGTACTGTTAAGTGGGGTCCAAGTGAACATAGTCAGAGTGACTTAAGTGATGCTCAACCCAAATCCTATGTCTTCGAGCAAAGACAATGAGAACAAATCTTATCCAGAGCTGGATAAGTCAGCTTTGCTTGTAGCCCAAGTAAAGTTGTCGTGTCTGTGTTTGAAATCTGACCGTTGGAACACGTGTCAGTTCCCTAGTGACCCAGGGTCATTTCGAACATATCAGGTCGGGTTGCCCAGTGGCTATAAATAGCCCACCCCCTACACCATAAATTGGTGGCTGCTCAGAGTTAGTGCACGGCTTTTGTCGTTTGAGAGCAACCCACCTCGAAGCCTTTGAGAGAGAGAAATCCTTGCGAGGACAAAGCCCAAACACCCAGAGCCAAAGAGTGTTAGGCATCACTGAAGTCTTTCTGTCTGTGTGACCTGAAGACTTATTACACTTGAGGAATGTGAATCCTCCAGCCGGTTAGGCGTCGCGTTCTGAGCATCCAAGAGTCGTTGTGGATTGCCGGTGAACGAAGTCTGTGAAGGTTTGGAAGTCTACCTTGAAGACTTACCAGAGTGATTGGGCGAGGACTGTGTGTCCTTAGATCAAGGGGAATAAGGTGAAGACGCGGTCTTCTGAGTTGAATCTCAGCCTCCCTAACCAGATGTACAGTTGTCACAGCAACTGGAACTGGTCAAACAAATCATGTGTCTTCGACAAGTGACTGGTTCTATCCTCTCCTCCCTTTACTTATAATTTGTCTTCGTGAAGTCATTGCCTGCTTGTCATACCTGATTGACTTCACTGCTTGACTACTATTGTTGTTTGGCTTCATACCATCTTCCATTTCGATCCTTACTACCTAGCTGCTATTAGTCTTCATACTCTCACATTATTGCATACTTGACTATGGCTAGCTTTGTGTAGTTTATCTTCCGTTGCATATCAATAGGTTCATTTCTACTGTTTGTCTTCGAAACTTTCATGTTTTGAAGACTTTCCTAAAAATCGCCTATTCACCCCCCCTCTAGTCGATAACTAGCACTTTCAATTGGTATCAGAGCAAGGTACTCCCTTGTTCTGTGTGATTCGGTTTAACCACCTGGAGTTTTAGCTATGTCGACTGCAGGGATAATCAAAGTCTCCGCTGCTTGCCCCGTGTTCGATGGAACTGAATATCCCTACTGGAAGAATAAGATGCGCATGCATCTTGAAGCCATTGATGTTGACCTCTGGTATGTCGTCAAGAACGGCGTTCCCAAGACTGGTGAAGGTGTCACCCCTGCTGATGTCAAGAAGTTCATTCAACTGGACTCTACTACCAAGAACATCATCTGTGGTCATCTGACCAAAGGACAGTATGGCCGTGTGAGTGCTCTGGAGACGTCAAAGCTAGTCTGGGACTGGCTATCCAAGGTCAACGAAGGCGTCTCAATTCAGAGAGATCAAAGGATCCGTGTTCTTCGCAACCTCTTCAACCGCTTCAAGAGAAACGACAATGAGAATGTCCAGCTCACGTTTGCTCGCCTCACTGACATCACAAATGAGCTTCGTGCTATTAGCACCACTGAGATTACCAAGCATGAAATCGTCAAGACATTACTGAGATCACTTGACAGCTCCTTTGACACCCTTGCCCTCATGATACAAGAACGTCCTGACTTCAAGACACTCGATCCGTCTGGTATACTTGAGAGGCTCAACACACATGAGTTCCAGCTTTCTGAGAAAAGAGATATCTATGGTCCCAACTATGGCCGAACTCGCGCCTTGAAGGCAAAAGTTGTTTCCTCATCTGAAGAAGAATCTGACTGCAGTTCTGATGATCCTGAAGACATTGGAAAGGAACTTGCTATGCTTGTGAAGAAGTTCCAGAAGTTCACCAAGAATAAGGGCTTCAGAAAGTCGTCACGATCCAGCTCAAGAAATGATGAAGCTTCCATTCATGACTACAAGAAGAGAACATGTCACAAGTGCAAGAAACCTGGACACTACATCTCTGAGTGTCCACTGTGGGACAATGAGAAGAAGAAGAAGAAGAGCAAGGAATATGATTCTGATGACAGGAAGAAGAAGAAATCTTCAAAGTCTTCTTCCAAGTCCTCATCAAAGTCTTCATCTCATAAGAAGAGCTCATCTGGCAAGGCTCGTGCTTTTGTTGGGAAGGAAATGGATTCAGAGGAGGAGTCTGCTTCTGAGGAGGCGGAGGTGGAGTCTGAGGAGGAGTCCGATCCTGGTGTTGCAAGTCTGGCTCTAGCCACTGCCTATGTTGCCAAGTCCATCTTCAACACTGAAGACAATGACTTCCACACCAACACTGAAGCTGATGACAAGGACGACCCTACTCCCACCTACTGCTTCATGGCACGTGGTGCCAAGGTAAAGGTCTCCAGCCGAAAGTCAAAGGCGTCTGATGCTATTGCTGGGGACCTAAAACAACTTGTAGGGCGCAAGATCAAATGCCCAAATGGTCTCACTATGTATTTTGTTCCTGAATCGCTTGCCATTCATCCCATCAGTCCTAATCTTGATCTGAGCTTCCATAATCCTCTTGCCCGTCAAATGTTTATGCTTCACAATACTCTTGGTGAAGCCTATCCCCCTAACTGTAATGCAGAGTATGACACCTCGTGCTTCAGAATGGATTATGGATAGCGGATGCACTAATCATATGACTGGTGATCGAAGTCTTCTCATGGACTCAACTCTACGTCCATCTGATAAAAGTCACATCACGTTTGCTGACACTGGTAAAAGCAAGGTATTGGGTCTAGGTAGAGTTGCAATCTCAAGGGATCAGCACATGGATAAAGTGATGCTTGTTGAATCCCTTGGTTTCAACTTAATGTCTGTCTCGATGCTTTGTGACTTGAACATGATTGTGCTATTCGGAAAATATTGTTGCCTTGTACTAATAGAATCTGACAAGTCTCTAGTCTTTGAATGGTATCGGAAAGATGATCTGTACATGGTAGATTTCTCAGCAGGACCACAGCTTGCCGTATGCCTTCTCACAAAAGCTTCAGAATGCTGGCTATGGCATCGAAGGCTAGGACATGCTGGCATGCGGAACCTACACACTCTCGCCAAGAAGAAGCATGTCATAGGCATCGAGGACGTCAAGTTCAAGAAGGATCATCAGTGCGGTGCCTGCGAAGATGGAAAGATGACAAGGGCCAAGCATCCTTCGAAGACAATCATGACTACTTCTCAACCCTTCGAGCTGCTACACATGGACTTATTTGGCCCCACTCACTACTCTACCCTTACTACAACTGCCTGTCTCTATGGCTTCGTCATTGTTGATGATTACTAAAGATACACATGGGTGCACATAATTCTCTACAAGACCGAAGTGCAAGATGTTTCCAGACGCTTTGCCAATCGAGCCATGAACAATTACGTCAAGATCAAGCATATCAGAAGTGACAACGGCACTGAGTTCAAGAACGCCGGACTTGATCTTTATCTGGATACAATGGGAATCACTCATGAGTTCTCTGCTCCTTACACACCTCAGCAAAATGGCATCGTAGAGCGCAAGAACAGAACCCTCATTAAGATGGCTCGGACGATGCTCAACGAATACAAGACACCAAGAAAGTTCTGGCCTGAAGCTATTGATACAGCATGCCACGTCATAAACCATGTTTACATCCATAAGCTTCTGAACAAAACATCCTATGAGCTCCTCACTGGCAAGAAGCCAAATGTCAGCTACTTCAGAGTATTTGGAGCAAGGTGCTGGGTCAAGGATCCCCATCACAAGTCAAAATTTGCACCAAAAGCTCACGAAGGTTTCATGCTCGGTTACGGAAAGGATTCGCACTCTTACAGAGTCTTCAACCTCTATCTCTATAAAATTGTCGAAACTGTAGATGTGCGGTTTGATGAAACCAATGGTTCACAAAGAGAGCTCCTTCCAAGTACTCTTGAAGAAGCTCCACCCAGCGAGTCTATCAAGCTAATGGGAACTGGTGAAATCATGCCTACTGAAGCACAACCTGAAGAGGAACTTATCATTTCTGCACCAAACCAACCTGAAGACAATGCTCACCCTGAAGACAATCCTTCTAATGATGACAATGATGATCTAGAGCAAAGTCTTCGCCCAGTTCATCCTCGTGTTGCAAATGAAGTACAGATTGAGAAGATAATTGATAGCATCAATGCACCTGGTCCACTTACTCGCTCAAGAGCAACGCAGTTAGCAAATTTCTGTGGGCACTTTTCTTTTGTGTCAATATCAGAACCCAAGAAAGTTGTTGAAGCCTTTATGGAACCTGAATGGATTCAAGCAATGCAAGAAGAGCTTCAACAGTTCAAGCTGAACAATGTTTGGGAACTTGTCAAGCGTCCTGACCCTCGCAAGCATAGCATTATCGGCACAAAATGGATATATCGCAACAAGCAAGATGAGCATGGCCAAGTCGTCAGAAACAAAGCACGTCTTGTTGCATAAGGATATACTCAAGTTGAAGGGATTGACTTCGATGAAACATTTGCTCCTGTGGCTAGGCTTGAAGCTATTCGCATATTGCTAGCCTATGCTAACCACAACAACATCTTGCTATATCAAATGGATGTGAAGAGTGCATTTCTCAACGCCAAGATTGAAGAAGAAGTATACATCGCACAACCACCTGGCTTTGAAGATCCAAAACATCCTGATATGGTGTACAAACTAAACAAAGCACTGTATGGCCTCAAACAAGCTCCTCGCGCTTGGTATGATACGATCAAAGACTTCTTGAAGAGCAAAGGCTTCAAACCTGGATCCCTCGATCCCACACTCTTCACAAAGACATATGATGGTGAACTGTTTGTGTGCCAAATATATGTGGATGACATTATCTTCGGCTGCACCAGCCAGAAGTATAGTGATGAGTTTGGATACATGACGCAAGAGCAATATCAGATGTCCATGATGGGTGAGTTGAAGTTCTTCCTTGGTCTTCAAATTCGTCAGCAAAGGAATGGCATCTTCATATCTCAAGAGAAATACCTCAAAGATTGCCTTAAGAAGTTTGGAATGCAAGATTTCAAAGGTTACACGACGCCAATGCCAGCCAAACATCATCTGGGTCCCGACGAAAATGGTAAAGAGTTCGATCAACAGGTATACCGCTCCATGATTGGTTCTTTACTTTACCTATGTGCATCTAGGCCATATATTATGCTTAGTGTTTGCATGTGTGCTCGATTCCAAGCGGCACCAAAGGAATCGCATCACTTAGCTGTGAAGCGAATTCTTCGATATTTGGCTCACACCCCAACACTAGGGTTATGGTATCCAAAGGGCTCAGAGTTTGATCTGGTTGGATTTTCGGATGCTGATTATGCTGGTGACAAGGTGGATCGCAAGTCTACATCAGGCACATGTCACTTTATGGGACGATCACTTGTTTGTTGGTCTTCAAAGAAGCAGAACTGTGTGTCACTCTCAACTGCTGAATCTGAATACATTGCTGCTGGATCTTGCTGTGCTCAGCTTCTATGGATGAAGCAAACTCTCAAGGACTATGGCATCAATCTGAAACAAGTACCTCTCTTCTGCGACAACGAAAGCGCCATCAAGATTGCCAACAACCTAGTCCAGCACTCGAAGACAAAGCACATTGAAATTCGTCATCACTTTCTCCGAGATCATGTCATGAAGAAAGATATTGATATCATTCACGTCAACACTGAAGAGCAATTGGCAGATATCTTCACAAAGCCCTTGGACGAGAAAAGGTTTTGCAAGTTATGGTGTGAGCTAAATATCTTGGAATCCTCAAATGTCCTATGATCAGGCACACATCCTGACACTTATGCATTTTGATGACTTAGATGTGCAACACATGAAGTAAAGTATATCTTCAATCAATGAAGACTTACATTCTGAGTGTGAATACATTAACGTGGAATTTGACTTCGGAGCACCACGATAATTGTGCGCCGTGTCTGGGTCTAATACTTCCTATACGGTGGGTAACGCCACCACCAAACTTTTCTGTTTGAAGCGTTTCACTCATGGTGTTGCATTTGAATGTCTTCGCATTTGGTTTATCTTCAAATTCAATTTATCTTCATCTTCACTATGTTGATTTGATTGCTTTCTGATATATATACTAGTGTTCTGTCCTCTACATCATTCACTTATAGCTATGTCTTCCTAGTTGAATCTTTTGAACTAAGTGAATGTGATCGGACCCTAATCTCTCTATGCTTTCTATCTCAAACTCTATCTGTCCAAATCATATGCATTCTATTGAAACTGTCGAATGTCTTCTCTACGTCCTTGTCAGCAGAAGACACAAAGACAAACATTAAGTCAATTTTAATGCTCTATCCTTATTGCCTGAAATCCGGAGAAGCCGGAATGACCATCCGACAAACCTGGCAGGCGTGGGAATGTGGGACAACTCTAAGTATGTTGCATTCTTGCCACGTACCCGTCAGATGTGAACCGCCAGGGGCACCTGCGTAATTGCGCTGTGTCGCCCACTTCCCTATAAATACCTGTCCCCTGCGGTAAAGGAAACTTCTTCCACCTCTCCACCTCGTCAAAACCCTAGCGCCACCGCTAGCTCTCGACGACGCTGGCGACGAAGCGCTTAGCTGCTGCAACTTATCCGACGCCATCCTCACGCAGGCCGTGGACATCGTCCTCTCCGTCGCCGCCGTAGGTGTCCTCCGTCGCCAAGTTAGGGCACGGTAGATTGAACTGCTCAGTCTCCTACTCTTCCCATCTAGCAGTTCTTCGTGTGGTAAATAAAACTCTCTTTTTACCATCTTTTTGATCTTCAAAGATTCATCCTGTCTACCAAAATAGGTTTCTGCCTATACAAGTTAGATCTATTCTGTCTGCATATCATACTGCCTAGCATATTCACTTAAGCTTCATATCAAGTTAGATTCCTCACTTGTACTTATTCGCAAATTCGTACAAATCTGGAACCAACTCTCAACATATAAGTGAATGTCTTCGCATCATGAGGTCAATGTCTTCAAACTGATTTATCTTCGAAATCTTCTGAGAATGCATATGACCTCTTCCCTTTCCCTCGCATCTCTAATGCTGTCACAGGTACATGTCCGTGGGAGAATCCCTTGGTTCTCATAGTCTACATTCGTTTGCAGAATTTTTACAGCATCACATTAATTCTCCCGAAGCCAGTTCCTGTTTGTCCAGCAAGCGGAAGCTTTTGAAGCCATTGAACGTATTGAAACCTTTCCGTTTGAAGTTCATGGCTGCAGAGAAATCAGTCAGAAAGGGTGGCAGACAACGTCGAGGAGGAACATCAAGAGATTTGCCTGATGACCTCTCTGAGCTTTACAAAACAGATCCTGAGGAGGATTACAATCAGCGCAAGACACGAATCCAATGGATTCGAAGATATTGGGCTGAACAATGGTTCAAGTACAACTTCGTCACCCAAGAATACGCTGAGAAGAATGCTATCAAAAGTCCTTGGGGTGATATTCTCTTTCGAGGCCTTCCACCCAAGAACAGAACTGAAGCTATTGCACTGGGTTTCTATCCCTGTATGGTCCGTGGACCTCAGCCTGAAAATGCCGACCCATCATCATTGCTCTGGTGTCGTGAAGATAATCTCTTCAAGCGCAACTTCCAGCACGCAAAGGCATCGGCCAAGGAAAACAAGAAGTCATTGGGATTAGATTTCAATCCTGGTCCTCCTGCTCCCCGTGCTGATGGCTCACATGATGCAGAACCAAATGTCATCGGTCCCTTCTACAACCTTGATGGCCTCATCACTCACATCACAGTTCAAGGTGCCAAAGTGGACCATTCTGATGACAATGCTGACTCTGATGAAGCCCCTGCTCCCACTCCAAAGCCGCAGAAGCCAAAGAAGGCTAAGGCTTCCATATCAGCTGTTCCTCCAAAAGCTTCACGTGCGAAGCCACTGGCAACTGCACCTCCTGAAGACAGTGTGCAGTCTGAAGATTTGTCACGCATCTCCGAGAAGACGGAGAAGAAGAAGAAACTTGTCAAGCATACTGATCAGGCACTGACCCCTGCTGCCATTCTGCGTGAAGAGCACATTGATCTGTCTAGTGTTGAAGATCTTGCAGATGATGCCCTTGAACAACTGATCAAGAGCAAGGAAGAGGCATAAATCTTCAATGATTTGCCTCTCTTTTATGTGGCAATCATTCACAACTTCATTGATGAGTGGTTTGACTCACCAAATCTCAGCTTTGACGATCTGCAACTTCCCATTGGGCTCAGCGTTTCCTTCAATGGAGCCATTGCTTCAGAGCTAGCTCTCGCTCGGCGCATCGTTGAGTTGAAGCACAAGATCGACCATGAGAAATCCCAATTCAAGAAGCATATGGCTAAGCTCAGCATGCAATATGTCAAAAACTTCAAGATCATGCTGCACGAGCTTAAGGAAGCCTTTCTCAAGAAGAGGGAAGAAGCCAAAGGTTCTCGAGAGCGCATGAAGAGACTGGCTGACAAATGTGTGCAAGCCTACAATGAGGCTGAGAAGCGCAAGGCTCTTGGTCGTCCTGGCATTGATCCAAGAATGGCTGCAAAGAAGAAGAAGCCATTGACTGACCAAACTGCTCCTACAAGGCAGGAAGAGCCGCGCATTGTCTTCCCAACCAGCATGACCGGCTCGAAGCCAAAAGTCAGATCAACCGCTTCTGAGCTGAAGAAGACGAGAACTGCCGAGGCTGAAGCCAGGAAAAGGAAAAATCCTGAAGCCTCCGATGCTGCTCCCTCCAAGAAGAAGCGCGGAACCAAGGAGGATAGGGCTTCTCCCTCAGAGCCCTTGGTTGTTGAACCCCTATCAATGGTTCGCTCTGCCTCTGAACACCAAGAATGGCAGATGATAGTTCATGAGCCTGCTTCCACAGAGGCTCATGAAGCTGAAGACATTCCAGCAGTTGACCCCACCGCTGCTGAAGACATTGGTCACCACGACAATGTTGAAGATGATGTAGTGCTTCCTCAGATCGAACACAACCTGGTATCATCGCCTGTTCTCACGAACAGCGAACTCATCAGCATTGGTCGTCCTCTGACGCCAATTGCTCAGGATGCTTCATGGGCTGATCACCCACAACAACAAGAAACCCCAAGTACTCCCCAACACCAACAAGTCACACCACCTGTGCAAGCAGAAGATGATGACTTTGAGGCCCAGCCAACTCCATCTCCGAAGGCGTCGCCAGCGTTACGCAGGCTTTGCAAAGGACCAAGGCCTCAAGTCACCTCCTCGAGCGTTCCTGAAGGAGTAGTGCCCCAACAATCTTTTGCACGTCAAGTGTTTCCAGATGCCACTCCCACTGTGAATGTCTCTGAGTCTGAAGCCAAAGGTGCTGAAGACATTCCGGCTGCATCAGCCGATGAAAGACAAGAAGAAGATCGTGTCCCAACTCCCCCCATTACTGAAGAAGTGGTTCCTGAAGTGAACCTGTCAGTGCCAGACCCTCCAGCTCATCAAGTGGAGGTTGAAAATATTGCGGCTGCCACCACCAACACCAATGAAGCCGATGACGTTGTCATGGCTGAAGAAAATGTGGAGCCTGCTCCAACCACTGTGCGTGCAACAAATGAAGCCAATGCTGCATCCGTACCTAAAGCTAATGTTGATGCCACTGCTCCTGTTCCTCCACCAAGGCCTCACACGATCGAGCAAGCATTCAACTATGGCCAGCTTATCACTGTCAAAGCCAAGGCTGCCCAGATTTCCAAGTACTGCATCAGCATCAGGATCTTTCAATATCAATGGCTTCAAGGCACACAATACCTTCTTTGACAGAGCCAAGAACCCCTACTCAAGACCAAGAATATCCTCTGATCGGTTTTGGAGCTATCAGCAGCGAAGCTATTACTCATGCATTCTGTACAATCAAGGTCGCATTTTTCACATATGCGTCTTGATGCTGAAGCCATCACTGGTCTGCCCTGTCTGGAAGAGGCTCTGGACTGCTTCAGAGAGTCTGGCCTGCTGCAGTTCGTCACCGATAAGGAGCACTGGAATGAAGAGTTACTGCTCCAATTCTATGCCACTCTCCATATTCGTGGCTACTACAAGGATACAAAGCCATGGGTTCTCGAGTGGATGACAGGAAATGTTCGTCATGAAGCCAAAGCCATTGATGTAATCGAGCTTACTGCCTGCCCTCTGCAAATGATCTTTATGAACCTGGCTGTCAGCTTCACAATGATGCGATGGAGAGCATCTTCCACAAGCCTGAGCCAAATATGAGTCAGATGCTCAGCATGATGAAGCCATTGCCTCCAGATGCTGAATATCCAAAGGCGTTCCTTGTTGAAGACCTTGAGTATCTGCCCCGCACCATCTATCACATAGTCAGGCAAACTCTTTGGCCTATCAAAGGACAGTCTCCTAATGCCAAGCTGGAAGGCACAATGAAGACTCTGGTTTTCCATATTCTTCATGGCAAACGCTTCAATGCACAAGATTTCTTTATCCGCCAACTTGCTGCATCAGGATCTGACATCTTTGGTCTGAAGTTCTATGCTCCCTGGATCATGCGACTGATCAAGCTTCACTCTGCCTTCAACTATCAACCCTCTGCACGCAATCATATCATATTTAAGCCAGATGTTGATTTGTCTGTTGAAGCCATATACCCAGAGACTGCAAAGGAGCCTCTTAGTCTTCAAAATGCTGACCATCAAAGCTTCACCCAAAACGATGAAGGAATTCAAGCTGTTGCTCGTGTCTATCCATTGGCTGGGATTGCTCGTATGCCTCATCGTGCGCAAATAGAAGCCACTGAGAGCACAATTGCCCAAAGGCCTAAGAAGCGCTCCCGCATTCTCAATGACCGAGAGCTTCTGGTTGCCCTTCATCAGAAACAAGATAAGCATCATGACTGGCTGAAGCGCCAAATGCAAAGTCTCTTGGTGGACGTCAATCGCATTCGCAATCTTGCCACCAAGAATGCCTTTGTCACGCATGAAACATGTCGGCGATCATGGAAGAGTTTGACACTGCTCAGTGCTGAAGCGAATCTTCAAGATGATGGCTTCATGGAAAAATTCAAGTTTGACTCCACCCCTCCACGGAATGATGTCCTTCGTCGAACTCCATCTCTTGAAGACTCTGAATACTCCTCTTCTGCTGCAACTGTGAATGCCAAAGTGATTGATGAAGAAGATGATGCTACTTCACTGACACCTTCTGCAAGAATCAACACTGCACCAAGCTCGTCTGCACCGCCAAACGACAACACCAACCCTACTGCTTCAACTACTCCTCATGGGGACGAGTAGATGCTCTATGTCTTCAATCCTTTTTGGTCATTACTGACAAAAGGGGGAGAAGCATATGAGTTTGATAGTCTTCAAGCAGGTTCATATGGGCGGTTGCTTTATATTTCTCCTAGTGTGTACAACTCGCGTTTTGATACATTTGGTTCTTTGAGTTGTAACACTTAAACTTGATGGTCGTCTGCTACTTATTTGCTATTCTGTGATGCGATGATAAATTCCGCATGTGTGATGATAACTTCTGCACTTAGGTCATTCAGCAGACATCCATTTTTCATTATGCATGTCATTATCTTCATTATATCCTATCATGCGTGATGAATTGTCGTCATAAGTTGAAGAGGATCTCCACAAGTACAACCTGCCATGTGCATTTGCATTCCAAAAGCAAATTACTTATATGCACATCTTCAGGGGGAGCCCTTAAAACTTATGAAGACAATCCTCTATCATTTACAATTTCACATACTTTATCCCCGTTGAAAACTTCAACCAGGTTGTCATCAATCACCAAAAAGGGGGAGATTGTAAGTGCATCTAGTGCCACCCCTAGTTGGTTTTGGAGTATTGACGACAAATTTGGTTGAGGGACTAATGTGTTTGTGAGAATTGCAGGATAACACAGGTAGTGTCCCTCATTGATTCGGTTTACCTACCGGAGACGACCCCTAAAAATGTATGAAGACATTAACGACAATGGTGGTATATGAAGATATTCATATTGAAGACAATGACATGAGAAGACATTCAGTGAAGACTATGGAGAGCGAAGACTTAGTTGTTTCGTAGTTTCGTTTTCTTCTTTGTTGAGTCATAGGAACCACCGTACTGTTAAGTGGGGTCCAAGTGAACATAGTTAGAGTGACTGAAGTGATGCTCAACCCAAACCCTATGTCTTCGAGCGAAGACAATGAGAGCAAATCTTATCCAGAGCTGGATAAGTCAGCTTTGCTTGTAGCCCAAGTAAAGTTGCAGTGTGTGTGTTTGAAATCTGACCGTTGGAACACGTGTCAGTTCCCTAGTGACCCAAGGTCATTTCGGACATATCAGGTCGGGTTGCCCAGTGGCTATAAATAGCCCACCCCCTACACCATAAATTGGTGGCTGCTCAGAGTTAGTGCACGGCTTTTGTCGTTTGAGAGCAACCCACCTCGAAGCCTTTGAGAGAGAGAAATCCTTGCGAGGACAAAGCCCAAACACCCAGAGCCAAAGAGTGTTAGGCAACACTGAAGTCTTTTTCTCTGTGTGACCTGAAGACTTATTACACTTGAGGACTGTGAATCCTCCAGCCGGTTAGGCGTCGCGTTCTGAGCATCCAAGAGTCCTTGTGGATCGCCGGTGAACGAAGTCTGTGAAGGTTTGGAAGTCTACCTTGAAGACTTACCAGAGTGATTGGGCGAGGACTGTGTGTCCTTAGCTCAAGGGGAATAAGGTGAAGACGCGGTCTTCTGAGTTGAATCTTAGCCTCCCTAACCAGATGTACAGTTGTCACAGCAACTGGAACTGGTCAAACAAATCATGTGTCTCCGACAAGTGACTGGTTCTATCCTCTCCTTCCTTTGCTTATAATTTGTCTTCGTGAAGTCATTGCCTGCTTGTCATACCTGATTGACTTCACTGCTTGACTACTATTGTTGTTTGGCTTCATACCATCTTCCATTCCGATCCTTACTACCTAGCTGCTATTAGTCTTCATACTCTCACATTATTGCATACTTGACTATGGCTAGCTTTGTGTAGTTTATCTTCCGCTGCATATCAATAGGTTCATTTCTACTGTTTGTCTTCGAAACTTTCATGTTTTGAAGACTTTCCTAAAAATCGCCTATTCACCCCCCCTCTAGTCGATAACTAGCACTTTCAATATTATCAGATTCCTGGCACACATAATGAACAACATATACCCTGGCGGTTTACACCAGGGCGGGTCATAACATCCAAAATAATATGTTCTTGCGACTTAAAGTCTATAACTAGGGCGGGTTATCAAACCTCGCATATTCATATAACAAGTAAAAACATACATGTGAAATTGGTTCATACTGCCGGCTTACATCGCCATATCCAGTGAGGATAACAACTCAAAGATTTATAAGCGCACAATTCCAATTGCGCAATCAAAGTATACTAGCGACTTAACGTCCAAAGCCAGGACGGGTTACCAAACCCCAAATCTGCTCAAATATGAGTCATAAATATTAAAGCTATATGGCTCAATTGTTTTAAACCATATGTTTAATATGGAGCAGGGATATGGATCCAAAAAAGTGTTCAGAGAAAAGAACAAATCAGGAAAAACAAGGCTTTCATAGGCCGCCAAGCCGAAATCTCAAGTGCTTTCATGGGCCGCATAGCCACGGATTTAATCCTTCATTCAAACCCATAAGCCGGCCCTCACATGACCAACCGTCATTTTAACCTCGACAAGTTCAGGGTCTTTATTACAAGATTGACTATTGAGAGTATGGTGGGTCATTCCAGGATTACCTAGGCGGAGTGGCAAGGACATACATGCAAGATAACCCGGAATTTGGTGTTTACACCTGTCATATAAGCCGATCAAGAGCGTAAGTATAGCTATGTTCATTGAACAGGAAGCCCCCAAGTGACCTATAATGAGCCCTCATGGTAGGATACCTATGTTTGAACTGCGGACTGCAGCAAGTTCTCTTTGGTAACCTTTAACTTGGACAGGAAGCCCCCAAGTGATTTGTAACAAGCCGTGTAAGCCGGAACAAGAGGGTAAACACAGCTATGCTCATTGAGCAGGAAGCCCCCAAGTGATCTTATGAACTGATAATAAAGACCTAGATACTCAGAAATGAAACGACAGAGGCCCTGAATTACCAGGATGCCAACTTTATTATACTGATCATAATATATACATTGATAAAAGTATGTACAACACAAGAGCCGGTGGCTCAAGTGTAATAAGGCCAAAGATGAGCAATGTTCCAAGGCCGGCGGGTCTCCTCCTCTTATGTGTGCGAGTCCTTGTTTTCTCGAATATCAATGAGGTAGTATGACCTGTTGTTCAAATTCTTGCTGACCACAAAAGGCCCTTCCCAAGGTGGAGATAATTTATGCATACCTGTTTGATCCTGGATGAGCCGGAGTACCAAATCGCCTTCTTGAAAGGTCCGGGTTTTAACCCGATGGCTATGATAATGATGCATATCTTGCTGATAAATCGCCGAAGGAGCCGCCGCAAGGTCACACTCCTCATCCAAGAGGTCAAGATCATCCTGACGTGCTTTTTCGTTATCTGCTTCAACATAAGCTGCCATACGAGGCGAGTCATGACGGATGTCACTTGGAAGAACTGCCTCTGCTCCGTAAACCATGAAGAAAGGCGTATAACCCGTGGATCTATTGGGGGTAGTATTTATACTCCAAAGTACTGAGGGTAACTCCTCAACCCAACAACTCGGCGTCCTCTGCAAAGGGATCATAAGCCAGGGTTTTATGCCTCTCAAGTTTTCTTGATTGGCCCTTTCGGCTTGACCATTGGACTGGGGGTGGGCCACTGATGAAACATCAAGACGAATATGCTCTCATTGACAGAATTCTTTCATAGCACCCTTAGACAGATTAGTACCATTATCAGTTATGATGCTATGAGGGTAGCCAAAACGGAAAATCACCTTTTTAATGAATTGAACCGCCGTTGCCGCATCACACTTGCTGACCGGCTCTGCCTCAACCCACTTTGTAAACTTGTCAACTGCCACCAAAATATGGATCTTTTCGTCCTTGGATCTCTTGAAAGGTCCAACCATATCCAACCCCCAGACCGCAAACAGCCAAGTGATTGGAATCATCCTCAATTCTTGAGCCGGCACATGAACTCATCTGGAAAAAAATTGACAGCTGCCGCACTTGCTAACCAGATCTTCTGCATCAGCATGAGCCGTCAGCCAATAAAACCCATGACGAAAAGCCTTAGCCACGAGAGACTTAGAGCCGACATGATGGCCACAATATCCTTCATGAATCTCTCTTAGAATCTCACGACCCTCATCGGGAGAAATGCAGCGCTAGAACACCCCTGTTACACTGCATCGGTGTAACTCGCCATTGACAATGGTCATCGACTTAGACCGCCGAGTTATTTGCCTGGCCAAAGTTTCATCCTCAGGTAACTCACCCCGGGTCATATAAGCCAAATATGGAACTGACAAATTGGGAATAACATGAAGAGCCGCCACCAACTGTGCTTCCGGGTCAGGGATAGCAAGATCCTCTTCCGTAGGCAATTTAACTGAAGGATTATTCAGAATATCAAGAAAGACATTAGGTGGCACTATTACAACGAGGTGCTATACAAACAGTTTTTAACCCCTTTCCGCAACGGCATTTTGAACCGTCGCCAAGTGAGTGTGGGTGATAGGGGGGTCCTTCCCACACGACCCAGAAACCGGTCGGGATATGCCCTGGCACACACACTCGGCAAAATGAGGTCGTGTGCGACCGGCGAGCGCTCAAATACGGAAATATGTATAGTAGAGCTCAAAAAAATACAATTATATAGGCGAAATCATTTCCGATCGCAAGTACAACCCACACAGTCAGTCACCGTTAAACGTTTATGTTCGTATATACATCCCACACAGTCGCTCCAAGGAAAATGTTTCTGTTCGCAAGTACATCACACACAATTTTCCCCGTTAAATCGTTTGAGATAGTGTTTCCATTGCACACGATATTAACAATTTTATCATTTACATTATTGAATGCATCACACACAGTGCGTAGAAGAAACTGTGTGTCAAGGGTTGTCCATCACACACAGTTTTATGTGGTAAACGTTTGCGCCAGGTGGCATAACGCAAATAGTTTTCAAGAGGATGGCGTGTGTGATTGTTCATTAATCTAACACGGTTTATTCCTAGAAACTGTGTGTGTTATTGAATGCATCGCACATGGTGTTTTCTCAATAACCGTTTGCAATAGAAAAACCCAATTAGCAGGCTAATTATCTGATTATTAATAATCCATTTATTAATCTAATTGACATTTCATATTAAGCACACAATATATTTCATTTTCATAATTGAAATACATCAGAGTACAACATCATATAGCTTCAGCACTCAGCTATCCCATTACACAACTACACCAGCACCAAGTTTCACATGCAACATCTATAACATTTCGAAATTAGTATCATAGATGGTACATAAACAAATATATCTCATCTGGAAAACTGCTGAAGCAGAAGGTGAATATTGAGCCTTCATTGATGTTGAAGGTCTTTGTAACTTTAGGCTAGTGACTGTGGATGATTGACCGTCCATCCTTCGTCCTCTTTAGGAACACTTCAATATTGAACCGTGGGTGTTGTATGAATACCTTCCTCGCCTCCTGACCATACAGGTGGTTTTAGAGGTAATCATCAGTGAACTGCTTTGGAAAGGCCTGAAAACAAGGATGTGCATAAATATCTTCTCTTTATTGGAAATGGGGTAAAGGAATAAAAAAGGCAAGGTATAATAGTGTTGGGGAACATAATAATTCAAAAAAAATCCTATGATCACGCAAGATCTATCTAGGAGAAGCATAGCAATGAGCGGGGAGAGTGTGTCCACGTACCCTCGTAGACCGAAAGCGGAAACATTTATTAACACGGTTGATGTAGTCGAACGTCTTCACGATCCAACCGATCCAAGTACCGAACGTACAACACCTCCGTGTTCAGCACACGTTCAACACGATGACGTCCCTCGAGTTCTTGATCCAGTTGAGGATGAGGGAGAGTTCCATCAGCACGACGGCGTGGCGATGGTGATGATGAAGCTACCGGCGTAGGGCTTCGCCTAAGCACTACGATGATATGACCGAGGTGTGTAACTGTGGAGGGGGGCACCACACATGGCTAAGACAAATCTTGGAGTCCCTTTGGGGTGCCCCCTGTCCACGTATATAAAGGAGGGAGGGAGAGAGGCTGGCCCTCCTAGGGGCGCGCCAAGTGTAGGGAGTCCTACTAGGACTCCCAAGTCCTAGTAGGATTCCCTTTCCTTTTCGAAGTGGGAAAGAAGGAAAGGAGGGAGAGGGAGAAGGAAAGGGGGGCCGCGCCCCCACCCCTTGTCCAATTCAGTTTGGGCAAGGGAGGCGCGCGCCGCCTCATGGCCCTTCTTCCCTCTCTCCACTAGAGCCCAATAAGGCCCATTAACTTCCCCGACGAATTCCCGTAACTCTCCGGTACTCCAAAAATACCCAAATCACTCGGAACCATTCTGATGTCCGAATATAGCCTTCCAATATATGAATCTTTATCTCATCCGGGACTCCGAACAATCTTCGGTCATCAAATGACATAGCTCATAATACAAATCATCATCAAACGTTAAGCGTGCGGATCCTATGGGTTCGAGAACTATGTAGACATGACCGAGACACATCTCCGGTCAATAACCAATAGCGGAACCAGGATGCTCATATTGGCTCCTACATATTCTACGAAGATCTTTATCGGTCAAACCGCATAACAACATACATTATTCCCTTTGTCATCGGTATGTTACTTGCCTGAGATTCGATCGTGGGTATCATCATACCTAGTTCAATCTTGTTACCGGCAAGACTCTTTACTCGTTCCGTAATGCATCATCCTGCAACTAACTCATTAGTCACATTGCTTGCAAGGCTTATAGTGATGTGCATTACCGAGAGGGCCCAGAGATACCTCTTCGATACACGGAGTGACAAATCCTTATCTTGATCTATGCCAACCCAACAAACACCTTCGGAGACACCTGTAGAGCATCTTTATAATCACCCAGTTACGTTGTGACGTTTGATAGCACACAAAATGTTCCTCCGGTATTCGGGAGTTGCATAATCTCATAGTCATAGGAATATGTATAAGTCATGAAGAAAGCAATAGTAATAAACTTAACGATCATAATGCTAAGCTAACAGATGGGTGATATGTCTCCAACATATCTATAATTTTTTATTGGTCCATGCTATTATATTACCCGTTTTGGATGTTTATGGGCTTTATTATACACTTTTATATTATTTTTGGGACTAACCTATCAACTGGAGGCCCAGCCCAAATTGCTGTTTTCTTGCCTATTTCAGTGTTTCGAAGAAAAAGAATATCAAACAAAGTCTAAACGGAATGAAACCTTTGGGAAAGTTATTTTTGGAACGGAAGCAATCCAGGAGACTTGGAGTAGATGTCAGGGAAGCTTCGAGGTGGCCACGAGGCAGGGAGGCGCGCCTGCCCCCCTGGGCGCGCCCCCACCGTTGTGGGCCCCTCGTGGCTCCCCTGACCGACTTCTTTCGCCTATATATATGTATATCCATATACCCTAAAAACATCGAAGAACACAATAGATCGGGAGTTCCGCCGCCGCAAGCCTCTGTAGCCACCAAAAACTAATCGGGACCATGTTCCGGCACCCTGCCGGAGGGGGGTCCCTCACCGGTGGCCATCTTCATCATCCTGGTGCTCTCCATGACGAGGAGGGAGTAGTTCACCCTCGGGGCTGAGGGTATGTACCAGTAGCTATGTGTTTGATCTCTCTCTCTCCCGTGTTCTTGATTCGGCATGATCTTGATGTATCGCGAGCTTTGCTATTATAGTTGGATCTTATGATGTTTCTCCCCCTCTACTCTCTTGTAATGGATTGAGTTTTCCCTTTGAAGTTATCTTATCAGATTGAGTCTTTAAGGATTTGAGAACACTTGATGTATGTCTTGCATGTGCTTATCTGTGGTCACAATGGGATATCACGTGATCTACTTGATGTATGTTTTGGTGATCAACTTGCGGGTTCAGTGACCTTGTGAACTTATGCATAGGGGTTGGCACATGTTTTCGTCTTGACTCTGCGGTGGAAACTTTGGGGCACTCTTTGAAGTTCTTTGTGTTGGTTGAATAGATGAATCCGAGATTGTGTGATGCATATCGTATAATCATACCTACAAATACTTGAGGCGACATTGGAGTATCTAGGTGACATTAGGGTTTTGATTGATTTGTATCTTAAGGTGTTATTCTAGTGCGAACTCTATGATAGATCGAACGGAAAGAATAGCTTCGTGTTATTTTACTACGGACTCTTGAATAGATCGATCAGAGAGGATAACTTTGAGGTGGTTTCGTACCCTATCATAATCTCTTCATTTGTTCTCCGCTATTAGTGACTTTGGAGTGACTCTTTGTTGCATGTTGAGGGATAGTTATATGATCCAATTATGTTATTATTGTTGAGAGAACTTGCACTAGTGAAAGTATGAACCCTAGGCCTTGTTTCCTAGCATTGCAATACCGTTTACGCTCACTTTTATCACTTGCTACCTTGCTGTTTTATATTTTAAGTTTACAAAAACCTATATCTACCATCCATATTGCACTTGTATCACCATCTCTTCGCCGAACTAGTGCACCTATACAATTTACCATTGTATTGGGTGTGTTGGGGACACAAGAGACTCTTTGTTATTTAGTTGTAGGGTTGCTTGAGAGAGACCATCTTCATCCTACGCCTCCCACGGATTGATAAACCTTAGGTCATCCACTTGAGGGAAATTTGCTACTGTCCTACAAACCTCTGCACCTCGAGGCCCAACAACGTCTACAAGAAGAAGGTTGTGTAGTAGACATCAAGCTCTTTTCTGGCGCCGTTGCCGGGGAGTGAAGCACCTTTGGTAGGTGGAATTTGGTAAGGAAAAAGTTATATAGTGTGCTGAAATTTATTGTCACTTGTTACTATGGAAAGTAATCCTTTGAGGGGCTTGTTCGGGGTATCTTCACCCCGACCAGTAGAGCAAATAGTTGCTCCTCAACCTACTGGACCTACTGAAAATGTTTACTTTGAAATTCCTTCGGGTATGATAGAGAAACTTCTAGCTAATCCTTTTGCAGGAGATGGAACATTGCATCCCGATTTACACTTAATCTATGTGGATGAAGTTTGTGGATTATTTAAGCTTGCAGGTATGCCCGATGATGTTATCAAGAAGAAGGTCTTCCTTTTATCTTTGAAGGGAGATGCATTGACATGGTATAGGCTATGTGATGATATGGGATCATGGGACTACAAACGATTGAAATTGGAATTTCATCAGAAGTTTTATCCTATGCATCTTGTTCATCGTGATCGCAATTATATATATAATTTTTGGCCTCGCGAAGGAGAAAGCATCGCTCAAGCTTGGGGGAGGCTTAAGTCAATGTTATATTCATGCCCCAATCATGAGCTCTCAAGAGAAATGATTATTCGAAATTTTTATGCTCGACTTTCTGACAACAATCGCTCCATGCTCGATACTTCTTGTACTAGTTCTTTTATGATGAAGACTATTGAATTCAAATGGGATTTATTGGAAAGAATTAAATGCAACTCTGAAGATTGGGATCTCGAGAAGGTAAGGAGTCAGGTATAACACCTAAGTTTGATTGTGTTAAATCTTTTATGGATACCGATGTTTTCCATAAATTTAGCACTAAATATGGACTTGACTCTGAGATAGTAGCTTCTTTTTGTGAATCATTTGCTACTCATGTTGATCTCCCTAAGGAGAAGTGGTTTAAATATAATCCTCCCATAGAAGTAAAAGTAGTTGCACTTATTAAAGTTGAAGAAAAGACTATCACTTATAATGATCCTATTGTTCCTACTACTTATGTTGAGAAACCATCTTTTCCTGTTAGGATAAAGGATCATGCTAAAGCTTCAATTGTGGTTCGTAAAATTAATATTAGAACTTATACACCCCCTGAGCAAGTTAAAGTTGAACCTAATATTGCTATTGTTAAAGATCTCTTGGCTGATAATATTGATGGGCATGTTATTTACTTTTGTGATGAGACTGCTATAATTGCTAAACCTGGTGCTAAAGATAAACATAGACTTGTTGTAGGCATGCCTGTTATTTCTGTTAAAATAGGAGATCATTGTTATCATGCCTTGTGTGATATGGGTGCTAGTGCTAGTGTAATACCTATTACTTTATATCAAGAAATTATGCATGATATTGCACCCGCTGAGTTAGAAGAAATTGATGTCACCATTAAGCTTGTGTGGGATTGTTAGAGATGTTGAGGTCTTGTGTGGGAAAGTTAAATATCCTGCTGATTTTCTTGTTCTTGGTTCCTCTCAAGATAGTTTTTGTCCCATTATATTTGGACACCCTTCTTGAATACTGTTAATGCTAAGATAGACTGCAAGAAGGATGTTGTTACTATTGGTTTGGATGATATGTCTCATGAGTTTAATTTTTCCAAATTTCGTAGACAACCTCGTGATGAGGAATTGCCTAGTAAAGATGAAATTATTGGCCTTGCTTCTATTTCCGTACCCCCTAATGATCCTTTAGAACAATATTTGCTAGACCATGAAAATGATATGTTTATGAATGAAAGAAGGGAAATAGATGAAGTATTCTTTAAACAGGGACCTATTCTGAAACACAACTTGCCGGTTGAAATCCTAGGGGATCCTCCTCCACCCAAGGGTGATCCCGTGTTTGAGCTTAAACCATTGCCTGATACTCTGAAATATGCTTATCTTGATGAAAAGAAGATACATCCTGTTATTATTAGTGCCAACCTTTCAGAGCATGAAGAGGAGAAATTATTGAAAACTCTGAAGAAGCACCGTGCTGCTATTGGATATACTCTTGATGATCTTAAGGGCATTAGTCCCACTCTATGTCAACACAAAATTAATTTGGAGAAAGACGCCAAACTAGTTATTGATCACCAACGACGGCTAAATCCGAAGATGAAGGAAGTGGTAAGAAATGAAATATTAAAACTCCTTGAGGCAGGTAAAATTTATCCCGTTGCTGATAGTCAGTGGGTAAGTCATGTCCATTGTGTCCCTAAGAAGGGAGGTATTACTGCCGTTCCTAATGATAAAGATGAATTGATCCCGCAAAGAATTATTACAGGTTATAGGATGGTAATTGATTTCCGCAAACTAAATAAAGTTACTAAAAAAGATCATTACCCTTTGCCTTTCATTGATCAAATGCTAGAAAGATTATCCAAACATACACATTTTTGCTTTCTAGATGGTTATTCTGGTTTCTCTCAAATGCCTATGTCAGCTGATGATCAAGTGAAGACCACTTTTACTTGCCCTTTCGGTACTTTTGCTTATAGACGTATTCCTTTTGGTTTATGTAATGCACCCGCTACCTTTCAAAGATGCATGAGTTGGGTATATTCTCTAACTTTTGTGAAAAGATATGTGAGGTTTTCATGGACGATTTCTCCGTTTATGGATCCTCTTTTGATGATTGCTTGAGCAACCTTGATCGAGTTTTGCAGAGATGTGAAGAAACTAATCTTGTCTTTAACTGGGAGAATTGCCACTTTATGGTTAATAAAGGCATTTTCTTGGGGCATAAAATTTCTGAAAGAGGTATTGAAGTTGTTAAAGCTAAGGTTGATGCCATTGTATATAAGAAGTTTCCTTGGTCATGCCGGTTTTTATAGGAGGTTCATTAAGGACTTCTAAAAAAAATCGGCCTCTGACTACTCTTCTATCTATCTATCTATCTATTACTCCCTCCGTCCGGAAAAAGTTGTCTCCGACGCCATTTTGCGAAAAGCACCTCCCCCTTTTTCCGACAAACTACGCAGCACTCGCTCCGACCGCTTCCCTGCTCCGTCGCCTCGCCACGCGCCGGTCGCCTGCTCCGCCGCGTCGCCGCCTGCTCCGTCGCCTTGCCGCCTGCTCCGTTGCCTCCCCATGCACCGGCCGCCTTCTCCCCCTCGTCTCGCCGCTTCTCGTCGTCCGCACCAAGAGATCAAGAGGGAAGGGATCCCCTTTTCTGCAAATCCCATGACTTGCCGGCTCCGGCGGCGACGCTCATGTCCTGGAGGCAGGTCCTCGAGCTCCTCCTCCCGACCCCGAGCTCCTCGTCCTCGAGCTTCTGCGGAGGTCAACGGCTGTTGCTCCTTCTCCAGGTCCTCGAGCTTCTCCTCCAGGTTCTCGAGCTCCTAGCCCTCTTCGCTCCACTGCCGCCGCCGCCACTTTTGCTTCTGCTGCCCGCTCGCCCACGGCAGCGCAGGTCCTCTGCTTCTGGGGCTTCTTCTGCTTCTGCTTCTAGCTGCTGTTTTCAGTCTGGTGAGCTGATTTCTTTCTTGTTCTCTTGGTTTCTGCAGCGATTGGAGGTGGACTTGGTGCATAGGAATGGATGCTGCTTCCGTTGATCTCAGGTGAGCTTCAGATGCTGCTTCCATGGAACATACAGTATGCTTGACTATATAACTGCAAAGAATTTTGGAGTATATTTTGTGTGCTGAGCATTTTGTGTTCTGCTGCAATAAGATCAAAGTGTACAGTACTGAGCATTTTGTGTTCTGTTCTGTTGAATGTGCACCTACTCTGAACATACAGTACTGAGCATTTTGTTTAGAAATTTCTTTCTTGCTTACCTAAGATGATCTGCATTACATTTCCTAAAATATCTGTATCCACTCAAACCAAAAGGAGTACTATCAGTGCTCTAATTGGGTCTACTAACTATGAACTGCTTCAGAAACTGTAACACTAATTCCTAGAGGGCATGGATAAGCATATGCATCTGGTAGCTCATAGAATATGGCTATGCCAGGGATGACATTACACTAGGTGCGTTCAATCAAAATCAATCCATTGGTTGGCTTACTACAGGACTAGAAAACTAGA